>BRDA01055840.1:64701-77818 GCA_036984385.1 Crenuchus spilurus | reverse complement strand
GCTGATGCAGACTCATTGCACTTTCATACATATAATAATATTCTTTCCCTACATAGACTGCATCACTTATATCCACTTCATAATCACAGTATATATGGAAATGTATTAGTATGGTGTAGGGCCTCCTTTTGCAGCCAATACAGCATCAATTTGTCTTGGGAATGACATACACAAGTCCTGCACAGTATTCAGAGGGATTTTAAGCCATTCTTCTTGCAGGATAGTGGTCAGGTCACTACGTGATGCTGGTGGAGGAAACCGTTTCCTGACTCGCTCCTCCAAAACACCCCAAAGTGGCTCAATAATATTTAGACACAAAGACTTGCTGTCTTGGTCACAGATGCGCCAGCAAGACGTGCACCAACAATTTGTCCTCTTTTGAACTCTGGTATGTCACCATAATGTTGTGTGCATTGTAATATACTATATAACTGTGCTCTTACCTGCTAACTGAACCTTCACACTCTGCTCTTACTGGTGCAATGTGACATTAATGAAGATTGGCCACCAGACTGGTCCAATTTAGCCATGAAACCTCCCACACTAACATGACAGCTGTTTCAGTTTCATTGTCTAACCCCTGTATGTATATGTATAATAACTTTTATTTCTATAATGTATAAAACAGTATATTTAGAAATATGTGCAAAACTGGTGTCTAGTAAAGTGTATTATTGTTTAATGTGAAAATGTATATGTTTTTGTGTCTAACGACTGTTATTAGAATAAAGGTATACAAAATAGAATAAAAAATGTATTTGATTTGGTGTCAATCTTTTATTGAATTTTAAATCTCAAACAAACAGAACTGAGAACTCGGTTTATTTCCTGTTGAAGGGTGCCCTCTTGTGAGACAAATGAGATGTAAGATGAATGTACATCATGTTCCTTTGGTGCCATGCAGCATAGACTAAAAAAAAAAAAAAATTGTTGTACAAATTATAAAACACACTTAATTTAAAGGGTTATTTTAAAAGATTCTGTATTTATTTCTGGTAGATTTGATCGTACAGATTGGAATGTAAATTCCAACATCATGCAGTAGGTTAAGGAAATAAAAGTCAAGGAGTTTCAGAGGTTAACAACACTTCCAGAGCTTTACAGTCACTGCTGACCTCTGGTCTTGAACAGGTTAATGTGAATTAAATTAAAAATGGCTTTCTTTGTCCTTCATATAACAGTAAACTCACGTGAACTCCTTTAAACACTTTTCAAAGCCACAGAGACATCTACTTGTTTTCCCTTATAAACCTGCTTTTACCTGCTTAAAGCTTGGCTGAGACAGACTGGACATCTAATGGAGAAAGAGTTTTCATTCAGAAGCTGAAAATGTGTCTCTGAGGGTTCGAACCCCCCTCAACGTGAACTAACCTACAAACTGCTCACACAGATATGAACACTTTTGTCTTTGGTGATCAAAGCGCTGCAGCAAAGTGCTTGAAAGAACAAGCGAAGGTGAAATATGGATGAGGGTGGCCTGGATTTGATGAAGTCTGCACTAAGTGTGTGTGTGTGTGTGTGTGTGTGTTGGGGAGGATCATAGGGAATGAGTGTATTTTGTTAAGGAGTGGCACCTTCATTACCCCCTCTACTCTTATGTCTGTCCTGGAGTTTGGGATATTTGCATATATAAATGATTGTGTCTTATGTAAGGTGATGTGAAGGGCTCTTATATAAGCTCACATTACACAGAAATAGACAGTGGAGAGCATAGATTCATTCAAGTGTCCTCATATGATGATGGAAGAGAGAGAGAGAGAGAGAGAGAGAGAGAGAGAGAGAGAGAGAGAGAGAGAGAGAGAGAGAGAGAGAGAGAGAGAAAGAAAGAGAGAGAGAGAGAGAGAGAGGAGAAGATGATGTTATGAATATACAGTAATTCTCTGAATGTTGGCTGACCTGGAGAAAGTTCAATCATCATGAATAGGAAAAATGCACCACTACTCCTAAGGAGCAGCCCAGCTTTTAGAGCAGCTGAATAATTATGTGCCCTGTTATGACTTCTTCTCTTCTTCTGTTCCTCTTTTTAAACAATCAAATTAGATTAAGAGGAGGCGGAGAACACAAGCAGAGTATAATAAGATAGAAATGAACTAGATGGGTATAAGAAAGAACAGTTAATATGCGCACACACAAACACACACACACACACACACACACACACACACACACACACATATATATATATATATATATATATATATATATATATATATATATATATATATATATATATAATTCTTAATTCAAATATTATAATATTATAAACCTAATATTATATTTGCACATCAAGAAAAAAACAATTTTGCAAAGTTTGAATGACAAAGTTCATTTTGACTTTGCCACTTTCACGATGACAATAAATCCTCTTACTGTTAACTACCAAAACACATTAACAGCCAGTCACATTCATTTTTAATGTTGGGAGTTGACACATACTAATTGTCATTGCTATAGACGGGTTAATATCACTTTTATTATGGAAATTAAAATGTGTTGTTTTCTGTGCTATATATACGCTATAAACATGTGCTTTATTTGTGTACTATTGCATCTCCAACAATAAGAAAAAAATCAACATTTAATTTTCATACATGTAAAGTGACATTTCAAGCCTTTTTGTTTTAATGTTGATACTATTAGAAGAATAATGAACTGAAAATAAAATGTTCTAATAATCTGAGATTTGGCATTTCTGATTTTCATGAGCTATAAGCTGAACAACATTAAACAAAAAAGGTCTGAAATATTAATTACATGTAATTAATATAAATATGAATTATAATATAAACAACTATGAACCTTTTAGATGGAGATAGACAGATAGATCCCTTTAGGTGGTTCCTTCAGGGAAATTAAGGAATGATAATCTACATTCTACATGATTTTCATGATATTCTACATTTCTGAAGTGGCTCTATACACCTGACATATATAATTATATTTGAGGTGTGCATATATGATATGTGTGTATGGGTCTAAATTTCAACTTTATTCATGTAATTAAATTCAAGTGAAATTGGAAGAATTAAACTATTTCAATGCTTACTGCTTTGGAAGTTTGCTGAAACTGTAGAAAAAGTGCAGAGAAAGAGAGAGAGAGAGAGAGAGATCCCCTGTATGAACCAAAGGTTGCCAGAGCAGATGATTCATAAAGAATAAAGAATTAAAGCAGTAAATAGAAAAACTCTGAAGGATGTGCCATGTAGGATTCCCAGGTGGCACTCAAACACCTACCTCCTAATGTATCCCACAATGCACCTCAAAATGAAGGAGACAATAAAGGCTTTATGATCTGGGCACAGATTGTGATTACCAATAGCTACATAGTTCATTGCAGTTCATTAAAAATGCATTACATGGTACATACTAACATTACATGGTCAAAGACGGGCATTTACTGTTATAAAATATTTGTGATTAAATGAATACATTGATTTACCAAAGCTGTTAGTGCTCAACATATTTAAGGTACACAGTAAAAAAATATTTGCTTGAGTACACAGTTGCATACTGCAGTCTCTGTTACATAAATACTAGAAAGATCAATACAGTGACATTGATTAACCCTGGGGAGTCTTGGGCTATTTAGCCATTTTTAATATTTTAGATTTTATCTTTATATGCCATATTAAAAATGTTTACCAAGCCTCTTTTTGGAATTTTTTTTCACCACAACATTATCCTTATGACTTCACTATTGTTTTCACTTTGACATACTTTCTCAACAAACTGATCCCAAAACATCCAGAAATGAATTTAAAATTAGACTTGACAATGTGTAAAAAAAAATTCTTAATAATTAATTTGAAGAGGTAAAAAGTTAACAGTAAACTTTTATTGGTAAAAATATCAGCTATACACAACTAGGGGTGAAGTTAGTATTTTGTCCATCTGGGGGCAGCATTTTGGCCACGCCTACTTTAACGAATATGTAAATATAATTTGCACGTCAACTTTAAATAATCATATTTCATCATATTCAATCATATTGTTTTTAATAGATCTATCAACCTCAAACTAAAACTAGCTTATAGTGTCAAGGTCTTCAACCTTCAATACAAGCTGACAGCAGTTACAATGTCTAGAACCAGTCATGTGACATGATTCAATTAGCAACTCTTGAGGGTTAAAAAACAGCGAATCGCACAACTCTTGTTTCCATTTTGTCAAATGGAAGTGCATCAGTTCACATGTGTAGCACTTAAATTAAGCAGGTTTTTGTTTGTCACACTGTTATTGGTTAGAGAGCTCATTTGCATATTGCAGCCTTCTGTGATATCAGAATTGGAATAAGATGAATAAAAGCAACACTACTGTATTTTCTCCACCCCATGTGTATTAGGGCCAATTACGACTTACCAGACGGATGCTCTGAGGAGTGAACTGAGGCCTTTGAGGAGGACACGAGCGGGTTTTTCTTTGGCACACTAATACAGTGAGAGGCCAGAATGAGTCTTTCTCAGGCGACACACTCCTGGATGTCTGTGGGGACACAAGGAAGAGGGGGGGAGCTGTTCAGCTGCTCCTTCTCGCTCATAAGTGAGGCATCTGGGGCCGGCGAGCTCCGGGCTCCCCTGCCCTCATCACCTGCCGGAGAGCCCGGCTGGGCGGCTTTAAGCTCCCGATAAAACTCATTACAGTTGCTGTGGGAGACGCAAGGAGCCACATTCCCGGGCAGCGCAGCCGGAGCTGTGTCCGTCTCTCAGGAATCTTCCTCCTGGATGATCCTCTTCATCCTTACGACCTGAGCCCTCTCCACTGGGGGACGACGCTGGAGTCCAACAGGACCTCCAGGACCCTCCTCTGAACAAAAGTGGAACCACTGCGGGACTCGCTACCAAACAGATAAAAGCTCGCTTAAATGTAGCAGCAAATTTCAAATGATGGTTTCCTGCCGGGCATTTCACAACATACTAAAGATTTTGGATGAAAAGCACATTTTCTTGTTCAGACAATTCACATTTCATACTTAATATTGTAAGTAATATTCTAAGGGACACTTCTGCAAACATAATGGCTCTGCTATGACTGCCAAAACTGAAGATGAATGGATGCACTATTGTAATATCAATCATGGACTCTTCTCCACTGTAATGTAATTTACACCTGGATGAACTGTAGGCATCACTGCATGCATGGTTATACTGATGTTATTAGTGATAAGATGATGGTATTCATAAACATGTAGAGACATTAGGCTGAGAAGTATCCAAATTGTTGCCTATACTAAGTGCTGTCATAATATATTTACAATAACCATGATATATCATATTACATTAACTTATCATATTGACACATAAGATAATATCATGATGATGGGGTTAAATTAGAGTAGAGTTAGGACCAGATGTAGGGCTATGTTTAGGTTTTGGGTTGATTTTAAGTTTAGGGGTTAGGATTCAGGTCATTTTAGAGTTATTGGACATTACGCTGACTCTAATAGACAATTAGTGAAATGTATATTAATAAATGCAAGTTAAACATCTACAAAGTATCAAAAATGGCTTTTCCAAAGGTTCTGACAAACAGGCAAAGGAATACATATGTATTCCAAATTATTTACACAGCTCAGCATCAGCATCTAAGTGGCTTGTTGAACAAATACTACAATCAGAAGGGTTTGGAGAATCATTCCAAAGATGCTGGATATTACAACAAAAATGTCTTCTTTCTATAGTCTGTAATAGGGATCTCATTTTTAGAAATAGGTCAGTCTGTATATTTAACTGTTGGGAAAATGGGGTATATGAATAATGCTTCTACCAGGAAAGTCTCAGAGATAACACCATTCTGGACAGTGTCATGAAAAGCATGAATGAAACCAAATTGAACTGAATTAAATGACCATCTGTCCCAGTTACAATGTGTCTGAACAAAAATGTTTACTGTACATGTGCTGCAGTATAGTTTATGTACAATGACATACATATCTTTCACTTTGTTATGAGAGAACAAACTTTCTGACAGACAGTACATGGACAGGCACCACACAGGGACTATGCCTGTCTGTCTAATCCTGCATGTACAGTATGTGTCCTTTCTGAGTCCTTCCCCTCTCATCAGCCCGATTAGGCTTGATGCTTGTTATTCTCTCTCCTCTTGGCAGGGCAGGTTTCTACTTCCAGGGAGGCCACACACTCCGTTTCTGTCCCACGCTGCCATGGTCCGTTGGCTGGATGCCCCGACAGAGATCATCAGAGGCAGACAGAGTCAGGGGAGGCCCAGTCCGGCAGTTCAGGTCCTGCCTCCCCCGTTATCCCATCCGCCCCACCCCTCTGTAACCGGGACGCCCCGCGTGTGCTCTTTTGATCAGGCCGGACCCTGGCTGGTCGGGCCGAGCAGCAGGCCTGAGACTGGGGAGGGTTCGGGGGTGATAGGTTTTTGGTCCATGTCTGTTTTACACCAGCTGAGCTTCAAGGCAAGACTTACCACTGACTACACGCTTTAATTAGAGACTAGCATAATAATGTCCAGCTTATGACTGTTAAAAATACCCCATTGAGAGAAAGGGGTGTGTGTGTGGTCATAAACGTTCAGCATGCATGTAAGAGTGTGTTGATGTGTGTGTGTATGTGCACACGTCCATGTGTCCTAATGTCAGTCTGGAGGTGGTAGCAGCGAGGGGTCCGGTAACTAACCTTCTGCATATGATCGACCCAGATAAGCCGGATGACTAGAAAGTCCTGATGAAGGATGCCGTGCTAAGATTTGGGAAATAATTACGTCTTCGTTTCATCTCCTGGCCAGCTGGGCGTGTGCGTTTCCTCTCCGCTCCTGATCTGACCATGTCACAGCAGCGTTTTGCAGCTTTTATTCTGAGAATGAAAAGAGCTGGAAGTGTGTCTCGCCGTTTGGCTGGCGCAGAAGAAAGGGCCGTTCTGCTGAACTATGTCCAAATTGATTCTGAGATGCTAATGAACGTGATGCTTTCATGGGCAGAAGCACAAAGAAAATCACACACACATGTACACCCAGCTCACGCAACACATACAGTATGCCTGAACTAACTAAGCGCTTTACAGCAGTCTTGTTTAACTTGACACTGAGTCATTAGTATAATGCAAAGTCTTCCTGTCATATCTCTTTTATATTATTTTACATCATTTGAAAACACAAACTGCTAGACTGTGTGTACTTCTTAAGACAGACAGACAGAAATAGTCCAAAGATATTTAGCATAAAATCATGTTACATTAACTGACATTAAAAGACAAAAATACTTTATTTTTCCCATGTAATGCAATTTGGAAATATATGATTATATTACATATATTATTCTGGCAATAAATGGCAAAAAAGGTTTTTATTAGAGTTGTCAAACGAATAAAAAATTTAACGCGATTAATCTCAGTATATCATATAGTTAATTGTGATTAATCGTGAGCGATTCCACCACCTGCCACTAGGAGTCACTAGCGAGCGTGAGTGCAGAGGTCACTGTTGACACAGAGAAGAAGTGGTGCTTGTCTCTGTGTAAATAAACCCATTTCACTCATTTTCTAAACATTTTGAAATGGAGAGAGAAACAAAGCTCATTGGACAGGATTTTATTGAAACGCCCTGCAAGTGAAAGCATCAAAAGTGTTGTGAAAAAGGCAAAAGTCACTGAAGTAGATTGGCTGATCTTTAATGTAAATACATTTACTACACCAGTTTATTTTCTCTTTTATCACGTATTATTGTTTGTATACATTATGTTATTTATAAAGTCTATTTTTCTTATGTAACAAAATTAATTTGTGTGGTTTTTGGGTTGCTGTAATGGATAAATAGCATTTTAATTCATGTTAATGTTGAAATTTAATTTGATATACAAGCAAACTGAGTTACGAGCTTCATTACAGAATTAATGAAACTTCTAAGTCAAGGTGAAAAATGTCAATAAAGATTGTTATAAAAAGGCAAACGCACAAGCAATGGTAATGGTACCATTTTTTAAGCGCGTTAAATTGAGATCGAGTTCATGCGTGAATATCGTGTTTACTTCGACTGCCCTAGTTTTTATATGTAGAAAACAGTATATATATTTTATATATCTATAGAATAAATGCAGTAGGTAGGCACACATTAGCCACAACATTAAGCTGATTACATATGAAGTAAATAGTCTGACAGTTAAGGTCTGACTGGAGTACTGTATCTCTGGAGCAGTAAGGCTCGCAGAGTGCTCCTCATCAGCAGTGGCCAGTACCTACCAACAGCTGCTTCCAAACTCAAACTGAGCTCAAACTCAGAGCATCAGTTTGAGCAAACAGGGATGTGCTGGAACAGTATGTGCAACATGCAGTGGCTCCACCTCACAACTTATAGGACTTTAAAGATCTGCTGCTAATGCCATACACCACAGGACACTTTCAGAGTCCATGATTTGGTGGGTCAGAAAAGGTCGACTAACAGCATATTACCAATATGGTTTTATTGTTATAGCTGATTGGTGTTAAATACAGTTTGAAAGTAGTTGATATTCTCATTTGTTGAACTTCATCAGCAGCACATTTGAGTTAACATAATGGGCATTCAAGGTATTGGATGAACTACACACAAACGCTGACATACTGTACATTCATTCATTCATTATCACACCCGCTTAATCCTTATTAGGGTCGCGGTCAGTCCCCCCGGGCGCAGGGCAGGGCATTACACTATTCAACTAAGCCCAGGACAGGGCGCCAGTCCATCGCTGGGTGACACACACAGACACAGACACACCTACGGACAATTTTTAGAGTACCCAATTCACCTGACCTCCATGTTTTTGGACTGTGGGAGGAAACCGGAGACCCCGGAGGAAACCCACGCAGACACGGGGAGAACATGGAAACTCCGCTCAGATGGGGAATCGAACCCAAGACCCCGGCGCTGAGAGGCGAACGTGCTAACCACTAAGCCACCGTGCCCCCACCATACTGTACATAATAATGCATATTGTAAAGTTCATTTTTTTGTTTATAATTTAATTCCCAGAATTAAACTGTCATATATTTTATGTTCAATGCATGTAATGTGACATATGTCAAGCCTTATTTGTTTTAATGTTGATCGGTTTGGCTTATAGCTCATGAAAATCAGAAATCCAGAATCTCAAATTACTAGAATATTTAATTGTGAGCTTAAGTAAATTACTATTCTAATAGTATAAATTCTGTATCTCTCTGGCTTCATTTGGACATCAAGGTCCTAGAGTGTGGAGGAAGAGGGGAAAGGCAGATAATCTAAAGTGTCTGAAGTCCAGTGTGAAGTTCACACAGTCTGTGATGGTTTGGTTTACCATGCCATTCATTTCACGACACATTATTTTTATTGTTTACCAGACAGCGGTGCAGACAGCAGATATGGTAGCTTGGTGGTTGGCACGTTTACCTCTCAGTGCTGAGATCTTGGGATCAAGTCCCCATCAGGGAGGAGTTTCCATGTTCTTCCCGTATCTGCATGGGTTTCCTCCGAGGTCTCAGGTTTCCTCCCATGGTCTAAGTACATGGAGGTTTTTGGCTCCATTTGTAAGGAAGCCAATTTTGTACTCAGAAGATGTCTTGGCAGATTGTCTACACATGAGCTAAGTGGATATGAGGAGAAAATATGTACATAGCATTTCTGAATGATCCATTAATGTTATTTGCATTTCTTCTAATATTAAATGTTTATTTCCTGAGCCTACTGTCAAGACAAATAATCCAGTTTTCTCATATGTCTAAAACTTTTGCACAAAACTGTACTTACTTAGGTAAATTATGCTTACAATCAATTCCCACAGGGCACTTAAATGGCATCAGACTCACAAAATGCTTAAATATTTCACTTGCAAGTGTCACATCAGTGTGAATGGAGAGTCGATGTTTGATCTCCAATCATCTTCATGATCATCATCACATTTACAAATTGGCTTATTGCTGCCATGTAAAGCAGTTTTGAAGGTAAATCAATCCTTAAGAAGAGCAGAAAGAAAACCCACTCACTCTGTTTGTGTGTGTGTGTGTGTGTGTGTGTTGACCCTGACAGAAGACCTGATCTGTGAGTGGAGGTCAGGGCTGTGTGTACAATGTAATGAAATATTGATAATCAATGATGTGACTGAAATAGAGAAGGGTAGTGGTAGGCCTGTGCCTGTGGATCTGCTCATGTTTTCGGTGGTCTTCCTCAGTCTGAGAGCTTTGCCTCGCGCCTCAGCTGGGATTAATATACAGCTTAAAGCGAGGTGATCTGAAAGGTGTGAAATGCTCTTAAATATGGCCTCCTAATGTGAGATTATCCCATGGTAGGAGTGAGAGAGATTAGAAATAATTACAGGCCTAATCCTGACAGCTCTGCTCTTAAAGAAGGTTGTGTGTGTGTGTGTGTGTGTGTGTGTGTGTGTGTGTGTGTAAGTGGACATATGTTGGCTCAACAAAGAATAAATGACTGTGAAGGGACATCAGGGTTAGCACTAGTGTGTGGGTACGTGTCTGGTGGGTTTGCACTGTGTGTGTGTGCAGGTGTAAGCATCCTAAGCTCAGGAGTGTTCAGCAGGTCAGGGATCACGGCTCATTTGAAGTCCAGAAATCAGTTACTTGACCCCGGCTTTAGAGCAACATCACTGCTCCGGGTCTCACAACTGAGCTGATTGTCCAGATCAAACCTCATTGTCACTAAAGCTAACTGAGGGTATGTGACTGAGGATGTGTGTAATAGATTTTGAACATTTTCAGGCCAAAACAGCACAAAAATGTAAAAATCAATGTTTCTAAACAGACCATAACTGGGCCAGTACCATTCCTGCCATCCTCTCAAATGTTCATCTTCCAAAAGTTAGAAAATCTTTAATGAATTATTTGTATTGAAAGGTAAACTTTCATATATTTTATATTCATTATACATAAAGTGACGTCTTTTCTGTTTTAATAGTAGTTTATTTAAAATCCAAATATTCTAATAATTGGGCTATAAACCAACATTAGAAGAAAAAAGACAGATGTCAGACATTTATATATATATATATATATTGTAGCACTAGGTTCAGGGGATAGTACTGTACCAAATTATATTTGTTATATACAAATATATATACCGTATATTATATACCAAATATATTTCTATGAATGTGTATTGACTCACTCTGTTCTGACTCCAGTCTTTTACATCTATTTTACTGTTTAAAAAAACGTCCATTATGAAAATATATAAATATAAAGCTTTCTCCTGGAAGAGTAAATGTAGTGAACTTTTAAGATACACAGTTGTAACCTTTAAGGTTACATTTACATTATTTGTACCTTAGGAGACAAAAAAAACCCCTGCAAAAACAACTTTATTTTCCCTCAACAGTGTAGAGGTTTCTTTAAACTCACCTCAACTATCCACTGAAGGACTCTTTAGGGAACCAAAAGTAGTTCTGAATCACTCCAGAGAAACAACAGAGAAAAACAAAACTAGCTTCAAAAAGTTTAAAAAGTATATTTTTTCAAGTTTTAATTTTAAACTTGAACCATTAATCTCATAAAGCCAAGTGTGTCATATACAATACATAGTTAGGTGTTAAATTCAGTGTGATAATTAAATATCAAATGATCTTATTTTATATGTTGCAATATATTATCTTATAATAATACTACTACATTACTATATATATATATATATATATATATATATATATATATATATATATATATATATATATATATATATATGATGAATTAAATAAATAAGAAAACCTGATGTATAAAATCATATACACGTATTTTGCCACCTGATGGATTATCCATGTACTGCACATGCCTGAGTACAAATGTAAAGCAAACTCAGAGCGTAAATGGTTATAAAATGTTGTGCTTGTTATGATATTGTTAAACAACATGCTGTGAGCAATACTTTCTGAATGTACCAAATATGATGCAAATTCATATATATAATGTGTTAGTTATTTTGTTATCAATTTTACATAATTGGTCAGACGTTCAAATAAACACAGCAGTTGTCCATCATGTGATGGTTAAGACTTTACAAGGTTAGTTTAAAAACTAGATCTATGTAGGGTTAGTTGCATTATATGTAAGTAGTTGCATATATAAATGCATATCATACACTGTCAAATCAACACCATATATTTAATTTGAATGCAGCAGCTGCTCCTTCCATTGTATTTCATTATGATCTGACCAATAGAAATGCTCCAAAACAAATATACAGTACATTATTTATGACATATAAACACATATATGTATATATAATGCATGAAACCTGTGGAGTGGTGTATGTGTGTGTGTGTGTGTGTGTGTGTGTGTGTTTGTGTGTGTCCATTCACAGCTTTTCCTGATAAGTGTCTGTGTAAAGGCACTTTCCCCTAGAGGATGTGAGTGGTTTATAAACGTAAATGTATATCTACTATCTCTTGATAACCCAAAGGTTCAAGCTGCCCTGAGCCGACTAAAGAGCTTTAAAGGCACAAATCTATTACTTTTAATTGGATCCACATGAAGTGCCCTACATGCTAATAGCCTGGCTCCCATGTTAGGTGTTACATTGCTCTATGGAACAACTGTATTAATACAATGTTGGACAGAAGGACAGTGGCAGTGAAGATATGATTCAATATAACATGATGAATCTGATTGGATTTGCCTGAATATTCTGCAACTTCTTACTTCACCTCTTAAGCAGCCTGGAGCCACCGGCATGTTTATTATTTAATCTTTACACTCATTACTTTTGTATTTTCTACAATCCACACAAAATGATGGAGTCATATGAAAACAGAAACCCTTCCACTGTAGTTGTTCATTTCTGACTCATTTGAACTGCTTGTTTCAATCATTTGCATCTCTTTTTGAAATAAACATTTTAAAAAATCATAAAAAAAAACTGAGGTGTTGAATTTTGCTTTATTGATGTTTACAACATAATTAATTAGAGCTGAACATTCTATGACACACATCTGAGTTGTAAGATTTGTTGTAGTTGTAAGAACCTGCATAATGTTCCTTCAGTGCTGTGAAGCTGGAAAAAAAAATATGGGACTGAAAGTCTAAAAGCTCCCACATTTGCAGTGTTCAGCAGTAAGTTGCATGTTGTTATATTACAAATCTTAAAACACATTTTCTGGTAATTTGAAGAGATATTTGAAGAGATGTGTGTATATATATATATA
>BRDA01055840.1:0-59603 GCA_036984385.1 Crenuchus spilurus | reverse complement strand
TTAGCTTTTCATTTATTTTCTTGCAAAGCAGGGGAAGTCTCGGGGTGCTCTCTGATTGGATTGGGCCTGTGTGTCAGCTCTGTATGATGTGTGTTGTTGTTGGTTAATGAGGATGACACTATGCAGCTCTGTGCGCTTCTTCTTGTGTTTTTAGTGTGCTCTTCTGTTCAGCGTACTGCTTCACTTCTATAGGTCTCAGAAGTGATTCAATATTCAAGGCAAGGTGATGTGAAAGCACACCCTTTCCAAATGAACACTAGAAAATAAAATAGTTCTCAAAACAAAAACATCATGATTTTTTAAAAGTTAGCTTTGACACGTTACATGTGTCAAAATGAAGTGTGGACTAATAGACCAGGTGCATTTCAAATGGCAAACTATTATTCTGTATACAACACTAGTGTAGTGAACACTACACTAGATCTATGTGATTTATAGTGAAAAGTGAAGTGAAAGTGACCTCTGAAAGTATTCTGCTGGCACAAAGAGGAATTTGACCTCAGCAACTAACCCATTCATGAAGGAAAACACACATACACATGCACTTACTTGGAACAGTTGGTAGTTCCATCCATGGCACCAGGGAGCAGTTGGAAGTTAAGTGCCTTGATCACAGGCACTTCAGTCATGTCTTATTGGTTAAGCTAACAAGGTCAGTTCATTAATCACAAACAAACACCTGCCCCAGTATATATACAATATATACTGTACTGTATACTGTACACAGCACTATTAAACAATGTATCTGCACACCACACTATTATATACTATATAATGCACACTGCACTATATACTGTACACTGTACTATTAAACAATGCATACTGCACTATTATATACTATATAATGCACACTGCACTGTATATACTGTATACTGCTCACTTCACTATTATATACTGTATACTGCTCACTGCATTATTATATATTATAAACTGCTCACTGCATTATTATATATTATATACTATTCACTGCACTATTATATACTGTATACTGCACACTGCATTATTATATATTATATACTGCTCACTGCATTATTATATATTATATACTATTCACTGCACTATTATATACTGTATACTGCACAGTGCATTATTATATATTATATACTGCTCACTGCATTATTATATATTATATACTGTTCACTGCACTATTATATACTGTATACTGCACACTGCACTATTATATATTACATACTGTTCACTGCACTATTATATACTGTATACTGCTCACTGCACTATTATATACTGTATGCTGCTCACTGCACTATTATATACTGTATGCTGCTCACTGCACTATTATATACTGTATACTGCACAGTGCATTATTATATATTATATACTGCTCACTGCATTATTATATATTATATACTGTTCACTGCACTATTATATACTGTATACTGCACACTGCACTATTATATATTACATACTGCTCACTGCACTATTATATACTGTATACTGCACAGTGCATTATTATATATTATATACTGCTCACTGCATTATTATATATTATATACTGTTCACTGCACTATTATATACTGTATACTGCACACTGCACTATTATATATTACATACTGCTCACTGCACTATTATATACTGTATACTGCTCACTGCACTATTATATACTGTATGCTGCTCACTGCATTATTATATACTGTATACTGCTCACTGCACTATTAAATAATGTTGTCAGTACTGCTGAGGCCAGGAGTAGATGGACACTGTGTGGGTCATGAACAACAATACTTTATTACAAAATACTGAAAACTGTGGCTAAGAAATAAAACTATGGCTGTGAGTGGATTAAAAATCAAAACAAACTATGACTGAAGATAAAAAGTGTTAACACAAGAAATTAGTTGATGGACAAACAAACAATGACTCACAATGACTGTCACACGAGTGAGCTAAATAGTAACGCAAATCAAGACAGATGATTAACAGCCAGGGCTGTGCAATGGACAAGACATGACATGTCTGGGTGTGAAGACATGATGTGAACAAGACACCTGGAAGACATAAACAAAAGCATGTGGTGACAGGATAGCAGATGAGAAAGGTAAACAAACAAGACACGTGGACAAAGGCGGGAGGGTTACAGAAACCCCCCACTTAATTCGCTGCGTCCTGAGGTGCATTACAAAAACCACGAACAGGAACATGAAATCAGGACAAGAACATAAAAAAGAACAAGAAACAACAAGAACAATGACAAGAACCAAGAACATCAAATAACAATAACCTCACGACACGAACCAAAACCAAAACCAGAACATGAACAAAACATTTACCCACATAAAGCAACAGACCAAGAACTATGAAAAAGAACAACATAAAACAAAACATGAAATAACAACATGAAACAACAAGAACATCTATATGAACATGAAAACAAGAACCAGGAACAAGAACAAGAACAGAAGAACAATGAACACATGAACCATGAACAACATGAACAAAACATGAAATAACAACATGAAAACCAGAAAGAACCACCCATGACATGAACTATGAAAACAGGAAAACCCAAAAACCAAGGCACAAAAACTAAAAAGTCCAAAAGCCAGAATAGGCACAACTACCAAATGTGAAAAAAATAAAATAAAAAATGTCCAGCATCCACACAGCCACGTCCAAGGCCGTGCAGAATGCCTAGTCCAAATGAAGGGTCCAGAAATGATCAACAGCACTATTAAATACTGTATAATGTATGCTGCACTATTATATACTGTATACTGGACACTGAACTGCACTATTATATACTGTACACTGGTATATATTACTACTACATACTATATATATATATATATATATATATATATATATATATATATATATAGCATATTGACTTAGTATACCGTTATCTACTGTTAACTACATAGAACACTAGTATATATTGCTTATTTCACATTAGTATATACTGCACTAGTGTGTAACTTAATTGTGTTAAATCAGGTGTGCTGCTGATGCATTTAATGATTGCAATGGCTGTAGTGCAGTAAGGAAAACATCTGGAACCAAACTTCTGAACTGTTGTTACACCAATCAACTATAACACAAATATATATATATTTATGTGTGTTTTATAATAAAATAAAACACATATATTCAATTCATAAAAATATTGGAATGATCTCAGGGTTAACATGAAGAATTTATTTGTAAAAACTACTACATTTATTTATTTAAAGACACTCATGTTTAGTTTCAGCCACTTACACAGATATTAAAATGCAACAAGGCACTCAGCACTCGTATGTGAAATGTGGATGAGATTAGACGGACTGGCTCTGTGTAAAACACGAAAAATAGAAAGTTGTCATCCTGCACTGTTTATAAAAAATGGACATGAAAAAAAAAGATAGGAAAAGCTCCCTTTTTTTGTTTCCCCCCTCCAAATCCCCTTTTTTCACAAACCCCCTAATATATTTTTTTCCACATTGCATTCCAGAAACATAACTTGCAGAAAGTTTGTGCTTGCCTGGTGGATTTTCATTTCAGATGTTGCCAACTCAAGGGCATTTGGACCAATCAATATCTGTCTGTCTTCTGGCACACACAAAGTTGGCTATTAGAAAAGAGCTTCTTATAGCAGGCTCAGCCAATGCCATTAGCCCTAGCCTTAGGGCACTTCTATCCACGAGACGAGAGAGGCACCTGCCCCCCCTCCCCTCCCCCACCATTAAGCAGCTCCCATGGGATGTCATTTGGACATATCGGGCAAAGAGCACTTCTTTATTCTTTCTCTTTTCTACACCCAGACTCTACCAAAAATCAATAAATCTGTTCTTTGCTTATTTTCAGAACTTTGCTTCAATATAAGCAGGACTTACCTTCCAGCTACAAACTACTGCTACAGGAGGTCATTTTTTCCCCTTCTCTCTCTCTCCCTCTCCCTCTCTCTAGCTTTACCTCTCTCTCTCCTTTTTGTTCTCTGTGATTTTTTCCAAAGCTCCAATTTAAAAGCAAATAAATTGGGAAACGATCTGCTGCTCATTTTGTTCTGGTGAGATTAAAAGACTCCCTTTAAAAGGAAGGATGCTCCCCGTCTTTTTCTCTTTCCCAGCACAGACAGGCTCTGGCCTGCCCTGGTCCATCTTTAACGAGCAACATCTCACCGATTTAACTTCCCCTGTGCATGAATGAGGACCGTCAGCCTCCTACAGAGACGGGGTCAGAGCAGCGCCTTTATCATCACAAACAAACGCCGCCGCTGTGAGAGACGCCTCTATTCTCTCCCTCTTTATTTGCTGATTCACCGTCATCATACTCCATTTATTTGCCCTGACCTGGGTCATGCTTTCTTTTCTTATCACATATCACTAGGTTAAGTGTGTGGTTTTTCTTCTTCACACATAGGACACACACATATACACACACACACACACACTAAAGCAGACTAAAGCAGTGCATGAGTGTACTGTATGCAGTTCCCCATGTGCTGTATGAAATACAGAAGGGCTGTTTTTTTGTAATGCAAATGAATGAGTCACTGAATGAATGAATGAATGAATGAATAAACATAAATAAATGCTTCTATCCTAAACAAACTGCACATCATAGACTAATACAGTGTTAATACATTTTTCCTGTGCTGTACAAAAATGCTGAAGGTTACTAATGTAAATATTGCTGAAAAAGCAAATGAATTAATGAATATTTTTAGTCTAACAAAATGCACATAAGACTTTGTCTACATGTGCATTAAACACAATTCTAAAAACACTAAAAATGAGTGAATAAATGAATACTTCTAAAATAACAAAAATGCAAAAACTAGTTGGACTACGTGTAATTCTACTTTATGAAACTCTTCATATAATGGAAATGAATGAATGAATGAATGAATGAATGAATTCCTCTAGCCTATATAATAGTTGAGCTGTAGCATATGTAATTATACTACACATAATTCCTCATATGGGGTGTACATTTGCTGAAATGCAGAAGCAGATTGCTTAGAATGAATGAATGAATGAATGAATGAATGAATGAATGAATGAAGAAAACATACAAAATAGTTGTGTTATATGTAATTACACTACACATGCTTATTTTTGTTCTGTTGTTCAAATACAACAGCAGGTCGCTTTTTGAATGAATGAATGAATGAATTAATTAATGCCACTTGCCTGAAGAATTACACAAAATAGTTGGTGTATATGTAATCATACTGCACATGATTCTACACATGCTGTACTATTGTTGAAATGCAGAAGGAGTTTGTTTTGAATAAAATAATAAATGAATGAATAAATGAATGAATGAATACTGCTTGCTTGAGAAATTACAAAAAAAAGTTGGGATATATCTAATTATACTGTACATGCTGTTGTGTTGTTGAAGTGCAGAAGCAGTTTGCTTTGAATGAATGAATGAATACAACGCATAACTGCATTATACATTATTTTTGTGCTGTGTAAAATTTCTGGTAGTTTAGTACAAATGCAAATTAAAACAAATAATGAATGAGTGAATAAATGAATACTTCTACATTAACAAAAATGCAAAACCTAGTTGGACCATTTCTAATTCTACAATATGCAATTTTTACTATATGCAATTTTTTTCAAACTAATATCATGCAAATGAATGAATGAATGAATGAATGAGTGAATGAGCACATACGTGCTTGTGCTTTGTGAAAAAATGCACACAGCAGTTGGGTCCCACTGAATATGCTGTGAGAATTGTGGCTCGATTGTCAGTCGATCACAGAGAGATGCCTTGAGATATGTATATCTCCAGAGGCTGTATATCTGTGCATATGTACAATATGAGTGCGTAATGTAACCCGGCACAATCTGTCTTGGCTTTGGTGATCAAATTGCTCTCCACATTATTGAACGTGACAAGAGCTTTTATTCCCTATACTGCTGCATTATTTACTGGCAAGTGGACTTAATATCTATCTATTAAATCAGCCTCATTATGCTGCCTTTCAGTGCCTGCGCAGAGGAAATATCTTGCAGATTGATTATATTATCCAGAGTGACAAATGGGCATTTTAGATTCATACCACACCATACATATCCATATACTTTCATCTTGCTCAGCCTAGCCCCTCTCTCTCTCTCCCTCACTCTAGAGATGTACATGGAGTGTGCATGAGAATGTATTCAAAGTCAATGAGCTTCATTCATTCATTTTTTTTCCTTTTCACCGCCTGAGATATTGCTTCTGCTGATTTGAAGGAGCGGTAAGGACGGATAGAGACAGAAGAAGAAGAGAGAGGATAGAAAAAAGAGACAGGCAGAGCAGGAGCAATGTTAAGACACTAGAAAAGGAGGCGAGGACAGAGGGATGGATGGAGAATAGAGAGATAGAGAGTGTGTATTTCTTGCAGGCCTGGAACAAGGGCAGGAGGTTCAGCGGTAGCCGTGGCTGCACTGGCCTGTATTGATCAGCTGTAATGAGTTCCAGTGGAGAAGGGGCTAATGGCGTAGGCCCAGGCTGAGGAAAGAGTGGGATCAACCCCAGGGGTTTAACAGCAAACGCCCCACCATCGGCCCTCAGGGCACCCCCGCTCTCCACACGTCAGCGCATCAAATGAACTGAGCTGCTGACTCTGTCTGTCTCTCCAACTCTCTCACTGTCTCTCTCTCTATATATCTATCTCTATGTCTCTCGCTCACAACACTCTCACTGTCAGGTCTTTTGGTCTGTCTGCCTGTCTATTTCTTGCTCTTACCCCCTTCAGTCTCTCTCTCCTTCTCTTTCTTTGCCTTTGTCCTCCATGTACTTGCTCTTTTGTCTTGTTTTATTTATTTATTTCTAGAGGACTTTTGTTCTGTGATCTTACAGTGACTGAAAGCTGCCTAGATTTATAATTGCACTTCCTCTCCATAGACAATAAGGAGAAAAGTAAGAAAAATAACAAACTTTTGAATGAAATTGTCCCAACATGATCAGAAGGAAACACGGAATGACACTGAGTTATGAAAATTCACTTTTTTTTCTTAAAACATGAACATGGTCAGACACTCACAGATAATCCCTGTATAGAAGTACTACCAATAGAATACAACTCTCTGGAGCAGATAAACATCAACATATTGGCATCATGTGTAATCCCAGGCATGGGCTAAAGGGATATAAAGCCCCCAAACATTGAGCTGTGGGGCAGTGGAAATGTGTTCTCTGCTTCATGCAGTAATTTTTGGATACGTTTAGGATGAAGTGGAGTGCAGATCATTCAACATGCTGACCTCACTAACACTTTTGTTGCTGAATACAATCAAATCTTTACAGCAGTGCTCCAAAATATAGTAGAAAACCTTTTGGACAGTAGACACATTTACTCCAACAAAAGCAGAATAAACTCTTTTTTTCAGCAAATAACAATTGTGCAGACAGACAGATAGATAGATAGATAGATAGATAGATAGATAGATAGATAGATAGATGATAAAGAACAGAGTCAATTCTGATACTGCTCTACATACCAATAATGTAAAATAAATATAAATATATACAAATAAATACATTAATATATACAATTATATAGGAAAATATAGCCAGAGAGAGTACACAGTAAATCTGCCAGTGTTAAATCAACACTATTAGAGTTAAATTAACACTGAGAGTGTCAAAATGTAACACTGGCAGATTTACTGTGTATATATGAAGTGCAGCATAGGGTTGCATCCAGTTATATGTTACATATAGAGATTAGATATGTATAGGGAATTATATAATACAATAATACTGTATACAGAGTATACTAAACAAATAACAGAGTGGAGCATATGTGTAAGTTAAATAATACATACTATTTATAGTGGTGCAGAATACACAATATTGTCCCTGTATTGGTGTAATGTAGAGTTCAGTGCAGTGTAGTGCTTGCAGAAAAGAAGCTGAACCTAAACTGACAGGTTCTGGCCCTAATGCTCCTGCATCCCTTCCTGGATGGCAGAAGGTTACCCAGGGTGTAGCTGGGGTGAATAGGGTCCCTGATGATACTGGCTCAGACAGTGCTGCCACTAACTGTCTCTGATGGCGGGGAGCTGTACAACAATAATGGGGTCACTGTAATCATTATCATAACTAGTATGTACATCTATGGCTTCTAATAAATTAAACAAATTAAAGACCAACAACATCTAGTTAAGCTCTTAAATGCTATATTTGGTGCATGGGCTGTGTCATCATTCATTCTGGGCACCACATCTCTCTCTCTCTCCATCTTTTAGACAATGGCTGTGATATGTCTACTGGGACATAGGTCAGAACAGCTGGTTCAGAACCTCTGCTCCTCCTCAACAAGTGCCTGGAGATGCGGCAAAGAAGCCCATGAGAGAGAGAGAGAGAGAGAGAGAGAGAGAGAGAGAGAGAGAGAGAGAGAACAAGAGGGGGCTCCAATGTGGCCCTCCTGACCTAAGCTTTCACTTACTGTGACTATAGAATCAGAAGATGATTAAGTAACAAAAGCTCGGCACACTGACAGTGCACCAAAATGGCAATGTTTCAGTCATTCCCGCAAGCGTAATGAATTATTCAAGTCGTTTTAAGCTCTAATCTGTATCACCTTACAGAAGTGATAGCAATTCATGGAATGATTTCATCAGAGCTACTAATTTGGCTGCAATATAAAAATAGGCTACTCTGGAAATGAGGGCAGTTGGTGGAGACAGAGAGAGAGAAGGAGAGAGAGAGAGAGCAGCTCTAAAAGCATCACTCAGGGTAAAGGATGAAGCCTCAGTGTCCATCTCTCCATCTCTCCTCCGCCTGCTTTTCTTCTCCACTGGCCTGTGAGTGTAGGGCTTTTTTTAGGAGCTGCTTGTTACTCCTAATTGATTTCTTTTCATGCGCCTGTCTCTCTCACCGGGGCACTGGTGTGTTAAACGGCTCTGCAACAGCCGCCTCACGTACACACACACACACACACACACACACACACACACACACACACACACACACACACACACACACACACACACACACACACACACATGTGCGCAGGCAGGCGAACCAAATTGTACTTTAACTCCAGAAAGATGAAATGCTGCCTCTCATGAGGTTTTCTGTCCATCCAGCATCTCACCGACATTTATCGAAGAAGAGCTCTCGCCACCGTTCCTGACCACTGCACGCTGACAAGCACTGAAAAACGCCATGGTGAGTCTGTGTTTGGTTAACCTCACAAAAGCGGCCTTTATGTGTCTCGCTGTATTTTATTGTGAGCAGAGAAAGAGAGATATATCCTCAGTGAAGAAGCCAAAGCAGCCTTGCTGCCTGACTACCTCCAACTGCCTCAACTACAGCCTGCCTTGGTCTCGGCCTCTGCCTCTCTCAGTCTGCCTTGTTTTCTCTTATGATATGTTACAGCACAAAAGCTTCAATTCAATTCAATTCAAATTTATTTGTAGAACAACTGCTGTTGTCACAAAACAAGCCAAGGGCCACAGTGACAATAAAACTCCTTAACCAGTTGACATCCTCACCAAGAAAGAGGAAACTGAATTATTATTTTTGGGGTGGGATGAGGGTGGGATGAGGTTTGGGTTTTTTATGTTTAATTAATTAATTTGTTTATTTTATTTCTAGTACAATTTTCCCATCCCAGTTATCTCCCCATCACTTTTGCAATGTCCCTAATTCTAGGAGGGTGAAGACAAGCACAAGCCTCCTCTGATGTGTGTGATGCGGGCACTGTCTCTTTTCAAACTACTACTGATACACTGTCACTGGAGAGTCAACGTGCTCAGCGGAAAGTACAGGATCCCCAGCTCTGAAGGACCAATCAGTAGACGACTGTGCCAGCATACATTGTATTGTGAAAACGATGGGGAGACATCCTCTCTACCCGCCCATGGAGAGCACGGCCAATTTTTGCTTTCTCGTGCCCCGCTGTCAATGGCAAACAGCATGACCGGGATTCAAACTCGCGATCCTCTGGTCATAGTGTCAGCGTCTTAGCCTACTGAGCCACTCAGGGCTCCAAGGTTTTTATAAATGTACAGAATCAGAATATTAACTACAAACTATGCAATAACATGCAAATTTTGTTCACTTTTTAAACACCACACTATTGTGTGGTGGTACAACAGCACTAGTGTTTTTTTTTTTCATTTTATCCAGATTATTACTTGAAGCTATGACGCATTGCTGGTTTGCATTCAGACAAGAAAATATTGCATTTCTAGTGACCTCTAGTGGATGTTTTTAGCCTAGCATACCTCTACCGATTGGTAGAGATTGAACAATCACATTGAGTTAACTCAGTTGTGCTCTACCAAATGGTTGAGCTGAGTGATAAAGTGTTAAAAGCAAAAGAAGAAACCTTGGCTCAACAGGAGGAACCAATCCACTTCGGCTCAACATCAGAAAACAAAACAGATAACAAAGAATATTTGTCTACCTCTCCTTCTAGTGTTAGACTCTCTCTTTCTCTCTCTCTCTCTCTCTGAAGTCAAATGAAGGTGTTAGTTCAGCAATGTTGCCACATTACTGCCTTTCAGACACACACTGTAGCCCTCTTTTAATTGGATTAATTGTATACGGGGACCTAGGGTTATTTCTTCTTTTACAGGTGCTCTCATTGATTTTATTCATACCTGGTTACACAATGTCTGTGTTTTTTACCCTCATCCTGTTTTTTTAAGTTAACTTGGATGGTGTCTAATAACTTTAAGCCCATCAAGATGCAATTCTCTGTGATTTTTCAGGCAGGTAGTCTTCTTGCATTAGAAAATACAGGTTTTTGCCTATTGCTACTAGCCATATTTAGTCTTTTAATGCATGGGACCACCAAAAACCTTCACCAATCACAAACCCAAAAATATGAAAGCTTTTAAAGAGTCACTCTATCATTTATTCAGTCATATCACACTCTCTATAAGCAACTTGGGGCAGGGTAATGTGGAGTAAAAGAAACTAAAATCCATAAGAAAGATGAGATACCAGTTCATTAAAAGAGTGATTATAATCTCAGCTTTTATCATATTGTCATGTGATGCCTAAACTCTCGTTAAAAATGATATACATGATATACATTTCTTACTAATTTAAAATTTTATGTTACATTCTTGCAAACTTATATGAACTGTTTATAATTACATGTTCCTCTCTCTGGCCTGTTTCTTATTTGCTATGTCAGGGAAGTGTGTGACCTCACCGTCCTAGAGGGTGACCTTTACTAACTCTGACCTTTGACCTCACACTATTTGCAGGGTCACCAAGAGCCTCTGGAAGCGATATCCCCCCGACACCTCCACTGCTCAAAACCAGACACTACAGGACATGGGCCAGACATGCTGAGCCCACCTCTCATCACCTCTCTCTTCTCTCTCTCTCTCTCTCTCTCTCTCTCTCTCTGATGTCTGATGAGGTGGAAGACTAACACAAATACTTGGGTATAAATATATATGTATATACATATATAACAATATTACATAAAACTAAAGATACTGAATCCACATTCACAGAATGTACTGTATTGTTCTCTTGTATTTACATTTATTATTCATTGATCTGGGGAAAAACATACAAAACCAATACTAATCCAATTTTCATACTACAGAAGAAAGCTATAAGAACTGTAATGTGGTTACTATGAAGTAATGCAAAATGTATTAAGTTATATATTTTTTAATTGTTTAATTTGTTTGATTACAAAGCTGCACAAATAATTTATAAATCACAACATAATTTACTTACTTATTGAGGTTGACTGAGCAGAGTGGGCATGTTTAAATAAACAAGCCAAGCTATCTATCAAAGGGGTAAAATTGTGGAGAGGTTGTTAAGAATATGTAGTTCACCAGTACATAAGAAATACATTTGTGTTTAATGAAAGTCAACAATAGATACATAGATAGATAACATTACTCTTCCTCTCTCTATTAGTGTCTCCTGTTCATTCACTGCTCCTGAACTTTCACAAATGTGGTTCATTCATTTGCCCTCACAGGACCATGAGAATGGATAATGTGCTGAAACCTGTCAGTCTCAATCTAGTTTCACCCCTCAAACCCTGGTACTCGATGGAGTGCCTGTTTGTAAGTGACACCTCCCGGATGTTGACACACATGTGATCTACAGACTCTTGACATGACTATTTTAGGTCACATGCAAAAATTTGTTGACTGCTTTTCTAAATTAATCTGTACAGTGGAATTCAGCCTTTCGCTCCACCTCCTCATTTAGGCTCTTTATGTGGAACTTTCGTACTGAATTATTAGACTTCAAGAGCAGTGAGACCTTTCTAACAACCAAAACAATACATGAGTAACAATACAGTCATATTCATCTTCTTCTCCTTTTTTCTTCTTATTTTTATTATGTATTATGTATTATTATCATAACAAAATATATGCAAACAAATATTATTTCCCTTAATATTTGTTAATTATTTCACTATTTGTACATGCATGTCACATATTTATTTAGTTACTTTAATTTTTATTATTATTATTATTACAAATCAATAAGTATATATATATATATATATATATATATATATATATATATATATATATAAAATCATTAAATTTATAATAAAATGATAAAATAAATAAATGATACAAATTGATCATTTTTGTGCTATTCAGCTTCTATTGATGGCATTTCAATAGTTTGCAATGTTTTCCATGTAGTTACTAGATAATAATCCAGTGTAACTCTGCTAGTCTTGTAATATATCAACATACCTGGGCTATGGGTTAGGAAAGGGTTAGGAAATCAGCCTTATGACCAGCAGGTCACTGGTTTGATTTCCTGAACTGACAGGACAGGACTGAAACACTTTTGAGCAAAGCACCTAACCCCTAACTGCTCTCGGGTGCTGTCGATTTGGCTGCCAACTGTTCTGAACAAGTGGGTTAAATGTGTTTCTGTGTGTGCAAGCACAGTGGTCAATGAGTGTACAGTTTCACTTTCAATAAGCCAAGACTGGTAATGTGTTACAATGATTAAGACCCTCTTAATTATATCACAATCCCAGCAATGTTGCTTGGCTGGTTAATTTTATAAAATGCCAAATTATACATGATCATATGTAATGTTTCATCATTTTCTTAATGATAATCGCAAACAATATTCCACTCAACAATGTAGTTCATTAACAGAAGGCTATGATTAGCAAGCATCATACTAGACAGATAGATATCTCTCTACTCCCCCCCCCCACACACAAACATAAACTCTCTCCAGAACATTTTATATGCAGTGCACAGTAAGTGGGACAGAAGAGGCTGTGTTGATGCTGATACAGTAGAAAAACTGCAGAAACCCAGAGGCAGTATAGCTTCTACTCATAAATTCATTCACATTAACACAGAGCTGGACTTGAAGAACCCCATCATTTATTCAAGCAATACTTATATGTTGTTAAATCTAGTGTGCTGCCGAGAAGCACTGATGAGAGCATCTGGAAACAAACAAAAACAAACAAATGAAAAGCATCCTATATAACTGCATTTATTTCTAATGATCTATACTATATTTCCACACAACAATCAATTTACTGCCACAGTAGATGGCTATAAATAATGAGCTCAGGTGCCTAACACTCCTGAATAACTTTTAAAACTTTTTACAAACCCTACAAATATTTTACTTATAATTTTAGATATAAAAAAGTTAGTCCAAGCTTCATTCACCGTTATTTTGACATGGCTGTTTATGTATTTTCTTTTTTTAGTCCTAAAGAATCTGAGGAGTCACTTTGCAGAAGCTGAAGCTCAGGCTTGATTCCCAGTGAGGCGGTTTGAGGCGGAAGATCAGCAGGCTCAGAGCCGGGCTCAGATTAACTCATCACCCGTTAAATGGGCTGTCAGGGGGTGATGGCAGGGCTTGCCAGTGCAAATTCAAATGCATGTAAATTTCCCTGGTGGCTGACTACCAAGTATGGCGGCGCTGTCAGCGAGTGACATGCAAGAAATGCATTAACACCGTTAAAAATACATCAGGAGTGCGGATCTCATGTTTTAATAACATTTGAAGGGACAAATGACACAAATAGATCCCACAAAATGTAGTCTTATTATAGTTTCAGTATCTCTATGGGTGTATAAAAAAGCAGCCAAAAAACACACACATATTCAGTCTGAGAGAGAGAGAGAGAGAGAGAGAGAGAGAGAGAGAGAGAGGGAGAGAGAATGGATGCAACTACAGGGTGAGTTGGCACGTCAACGTTTTGCCAGGATGCCCCTCCAACAATTAACAATTAGCTGTCAGTGCCCTGGCATGGTCCCGAGGGGGCATCAACCCAACTGCAACTTAGAGAGGCAGTGTTCCAATAGCCTGGCCTGTCAAGTTCACTTCATCTCACAATAAAGTGATTAAGAGCATGAAGGAGACGCACTGCACCCTGCTTTTGTCTGACTTGTGATCTCTCTTGAAGAGCAGAGGAGAGTAAAGAGCTGAAAGTATGTGCATGTGTGTTGGAGGGGGTGGCTAGAAAACATGCCATCCAGTGAACCGGCACTACAGTTTCACTATATGGCACTATGCTATGTGAACACATCAAGGCTGTGCACTCATATGTGGCCGTGCTTACAGAGTGCGCTCAATCAAACCTAAGGAAGTTTGTTTTGCATCTAAATGGATGACAGTCTTTGTTCCTAATTGCTTTACCGTTGCACATGTCCATCGACTTGTACGCCTAATTGATGCTAAAGATCAAGTGCAGACTTGTCATGAATTATGAGCCAAAGCTTCTTGAAACCACTGGTAGCATTTCTCGTTCCCATAACTGTTTTCCATGTAGGCATTAGATAATAACCCAGTGTACAGTAATTCTGCCAGACTTGTAATATAACAACAGACTTGAGCCATGGTCGAGGGGTTAGGAAACATGATCGAAATTAAACATGATAGAATGTAATGGTGAATCATTTTCTTAATGATAATTGCAAAAAAAGTCACTAATCAATCTAGTTCATTAACAGAAAGTAAGCATCATACTACTACTACTACTACTACTACAACACACACACACACACACACACACACACACACACACACATCTATAGTCTACAGTTGTGTATTGGGTACTTTACCATGTTATTTGGCTCAGTCAATCAGATTTTACAGTCATTACTATAAAAGCAACATAGGCTGGGGCTTCAGTGGTAGTTTTAATGAAAGATAGATCAGTTGCTCAATTCTCTAAACTAGTGTTGATAAGATTCACCAATTATACAATGACTTAAGCAACTGTCCTGACTAAAAACTTTGGAGTTGGAGGTATGTCCAAGTGAGTTATTGATTGTGATGGAGGAGGAAGAACTACACATTACTCTAAACCATTACAGATCTGTACTGTACTGAACTGCATAGCATCATATTTTTTGCATCAAATAATATTGCACTGAACTGTGAAACAATATGGGCAAATGCAGTCATGTGTACCTTTAAAGCCTTAGATAGCTGGCAATGCACTGAGATGTGCATCACATCCTTCCTTGGAACAGGCATACATATGACATTGGTTAGTTTTTCTATGGCTAACAGTATGGGCTAGATTACAGGAGAGCTTCAGGCCTTTAGACTACATATCTGCATTATAAATAGTGCAGCTGATTGACATTTATAACATTGTAATACACAGACATCACAAAAACTCAACCCTGCTTATTAATAGTAGATAACAGAAAAAAATAATAGCATAGATGTACATGTACCTTAAAGTCTTAAAATGCAAAGGCCTAGGGCCCCGAGTGGCTCAGCAGGCTAAGATGCTGACACTATGACCAGAGGATTGTGAGTCTGAATCCCGGTCATGCTGTTTACCATCAACAGCTGGGCAAAGAGAGAGCAAAAATTGACCTCAATTGTCTGATTGGTCTTTTCGGAGCTGGGAATCCTGCGCTTTCCTTTGAGCGCGTTGGCTCCCCAGTGACGATGTTTCAGCTGTAGTTCAAAAAGAGGCGGTGGCTGTATCACACACAGCGGAGGTGGCTTGTGCTTGTCTTCACCCTCCTAGAGTCAGGGACATTGTAAAGTGATGGGGAGAGCCCCCTGGTGCATGGGATGGGTTAATTAATTAAGGAAATGCCTATAGACCCACACTATACATATAAGTCTATATACAACTTCATAATTTAAATTCATTCATTATCTCACCGCTTAACCCTTACCAGGGTCGCGGTTAGTCCCCTACCCCCTCACTGGGCGCAGGGCAGGGCATTACACTATTCAACCAAGCCCAGGACAGGGCGCCAATCCATCACTGGGTGTACACATATGCATGCACACACACACACACACACACTTACGGACAATTTAGAGTACCCAATCCACCTGACCTCCATGTTTTTGGACTGTGGGAGGAAACCGGAGTCCCCGGAGGAAACCCACACAGACACCGGGAGAACATGGAAACTCCGCTCAGATGTGGAAGGAAGGAAGGAAGGAACGTTACACTTATATAGTGCCTATATGGACTCGAACCCAAGACCTCAGCGCTGAGAGGCAAACGTGCTAACCACTAAGCCACCGTGTCGCCCTTATATACAACTTATAACTACATTATAAGTACAACTTTAAAGTTAGTTGTTGTTAGAATATACTATGTTATGTAGCTTAAATTTAATGATATAATTTTAAATCTGGCTACACTACAGTACAATCAATCCCAAGACCACAATCACTTCAGAGGGGATGATGGTTTGTTAGTCCACAAGATATGAATGATACAGATCTGAGTGGCAAATGACACTCGTTGCAATGATTCATCCTTTAACTGTCACCCAGTGGAGTGTTGGAGTGTGTGTGTGTGTGTGTGTGTGTGTGCGTGGGGAGGGGAGCAGTAGCCCGAGTGCAGCTCCTCCCTGTGGCATCGATGTCAAAAGTGACACGGAGGAGGCCCGGCCTCGGTGTGCTTATAAAACAGATCTGTCATATATTAAAGATTCATAAACAGGAGAATGCAGAGGAGTCAGAAGGCATCAGAGCGGGGAGGGGGAGACGCAGCCAGCCCCAGGCATGCATGTGGGGTAGAGCTTTGAAGCCAAAGTGAACACGACGAAGGGCAACCCATCAGAGGCCATAAGAGAGAGATCGAGTGAGAGAGGAAGAGAAAGAGAGAAAGAGTGAAGACTCTGAGGAATGAGTTGTCTTAAACAGTGGGGTGAGCTGCCGTGGCCTCACACCACGACATACACAGTGAAAGTCACTGTCTTCAGTGGAAAACTCAGCAGGATGCTTAACAACCACCTGGAGCAAAAACCTGGGACGCCGTCATCACCTCATAATCTCGTTAACGGACATTGATTTGTTCATTAACCTCAAAAATATTGAGTTAATGCAACACAATCATTGATATGAAGACTATGCTTTAAAAAAATAAATGCCAACAAGGATTTGTTTGAATGAAAATCATAGAATCATCTTTGGCTCAAGAACGAAGAACGGAGGGTCTTGAAGTGAACCATTTTTATGGAAATGAAGAGTTTGACAAATTACATGATAGTGTATGGATATAAACTGCCCTTATCCAGTACACATCACCTGTCATAAAAAAAAAACTTTTTGACTGCTTTAGTCAAACTCTGATAGAATTTGGTTAATAACTTCAAGAACTCAGAGTGAAGTAACATTGGACTCCAGCTGTCACAATGAGCTTTATATACTACACTCTTTAAAGAGATGGTTCTTCAAGAGTTCTTTAGTAAAGAAAATGGTTATATATAGAACCATCAACACTCAAAGAACCATTTGCGGGATAAGATTGGTGAGAAAAGTGTTGTAAATGGTTCTATACAGAACCTTTTTGAAAATGGTTCTATATATCCCCCAGAAGTGTTCTACTGTAGTCACAATAACAAGCTTGTAATAACAGAGGAATCCTTATTGGTGCTATAAAAAAATCAAAAAGGTTCTCTACTGAACCATTTCCAACACTTTTTCTCATCAATCTGAAAAACACTTAAATCATGCAAGGAACCATTTGGGTTCTTTGAGTGCTCACTGTTCTATATAGAACCATTTTTCTTTACTAAAGAACCCTTGAAGAACGATCTCTTTTAAGAATGTAGTGCATCTCACAAAATAATATTGTGAAAAAGTTCGTTTGTGTTTGTAATTTAATTCAGAAAGGCAAACTGTCATATATTTAATATTCATTACACATTAAGTGAGATATTTCAAGCTTTTTTGTTTTGCTTTACTGTTCATCAGTATGGCGTATGGCTCATGCAAATCAAATAAAAATGATTAGAGTAACATTTGGAGTTTGAGTAAATTGCTATCTAAACAGTTTCATCATTAAAAAATAATAAAATAAATAAATAAGTAAATAAAACTTGACATATGTCACTTTACATGTATGAATATAAGATATTGACATTTTATATAACATTCATCCATTTATTATCTTATCAACTTAATCCTGATCAAGGCTGTGGTTAATCCCCTCACCAGGCATAGAGTAGGGCGTTACAGACTATTCTAGCTAAGACCACGACAGGGAGCCAATCCATTGCTGGGTACACACACACACACACACACACACACACACACACACACACACACACTGACAATTTAGAGTACCAAATCCACCTGAGCTCCACGTTTTCAGACTGTGGGAAGAAACTGGAGACCCTGAAACCCATGTAAACACGGAGAGAACATGGAAACTCCACCCAAATGGGGACTTGACACAAATTAACTTTTTCATTCAAATTTTTGGAGATGTACTAGTAGGTATCATGAAGGCTTATGAAGAGTTGCTTACAGTAAAGTGTCACCATAATTTGTCAATGTTAGTTTTTTTGTTGCAACTATCCCAAACATAAAACAACTTAGGCCAAAGTTAAGACATTAAACAGTGAACCTGGCAATAAACTGATGAATGCCACAGTTTCATACATTTGACCACGTGCAGCACCCATAATTGAGCGTTACCCTTAAGTAATTATGACCAATAGTTTCCAGTGAAAGAAAGACTCACTGCATGCTCCAACTCATTCACTACATCCTGGCAGTGGCTGGAAACAGCTTTTAATTTGTGAAGAGTGGCACATAAAAGTGTTTTGTTATGAAATGACATTTTAAAAAAACAGTTGCAGATTTCTCCATCTTTCAGTTGGAGCAAGTTGCAGTAAACAAGTTCAAACAATCTTGATCCATGGGTGCTGCACATGGACAGATGATTTAACATTAAAAAGCATAGTGGTGTTAATGCATTTATCACATGGATTGCCATACTGATCCCTTAAAAGGCCCTGAGTCTGTCAACAGACCCAAAGTTTTAGCCTAAGAATATCCCCAACAATTTCTATTGAAGTCCATGTAGTTAATAAATAATAAGCCTTAATATGTAAGTCTGGGACATTAAAGGGTTAATGCATTAGCAGGCTTAGAAAGCACTGAGAACTCCAATAACATTAGAATTTTATGCTGAGGTACCAGTCTGTACATACTGACTGTCTTCTGTTTGAGTGGATAAAATAGTTGACAAAATTAAAGTTCAACAAATTCTGAGAAATTAAAGTTACTACAGATTGACTAGAAGCAACCTGAAGTGTAAGAGTTGAGCATGACCTACAAACGCTGTGTTGATGAGCGCATCTACCTGCAGCAGCTCAACTTTTGGGAAAACGCCTAAAAATAAAAATGCAATAATAACTTGACTAGATGACACCCAGCATAGCCCCAATCTTCCCGTGCACTAACAATGGACTCCCAAATTGCATTATGCATGGCAGAGGAAGCTTAATTTCCACCTCATCCCCATCAACCTGTCAGTAGAGTGACAATTAAAAAAGGCTCCTTTTAAACTTTAATGAGATGTGGCGATGACAGAGCGCTGGAGGGGGAACAAAAAGAGCGAACAGCGTTCAGGTCTCTCTCCTTCAGACGCTGCCGCCGCCGCCGCCGCCGTGTGCAGGAGACCTGCTCGTCATCAGGCTCAAATATCTATGCTAATCATATTATGCCACATTTTTAAATACGCAGACAAGGTATGTATAATTTACCGCTTCTTATGCCCTCAGAATGAATATTTGATGCAAGAGCTTCCTTTCTTTCCTTCTTTCTTTTTTTTTCTAACCCATCCAGAGGAAGAAATCCCAAAATTCTTTGTCTGGGCTGCTGCTCAGGTGTCTGCATGTTTATGGCCCTTTTGTCAGTTCAGCTTTGAAGATAGTTTCTAAAGTCAGAGAAACTTTACTGACAGGAGAGGAGGCCAGACGACACAATGGATTGGTCTACCGTGGCCCAGCATGGTGAAGGAGGTTGTAGACAAGAGACGGTTCAGATGCATTGTGATAAAGGAAAAATACCCTTGATGAACTTCAAAGACTTCCTATAGTGCTCTGGAGATATGTGGTTGTTGAAGATGTACGCTAAAAGAAAAGGTGTGATGAGTTCTGGCAAAAACTTTGCAATCAAAAATGATCCAGGCCAAACTTTACATAAAGATCACATTGTTTTTGTTTTCCTTCAGATTTTAACACTTTAACTTTCTCACCAATAAAGAAAAAAAACTGGGAGCAACAGTAAAAACAACAATACATGTCATAAAATGGATTAGATGACATTTTATGGTAAAATCAAAACAAATACAATAAATAAATAAATAAATAAAGTGTACAAAATATTGCTGGTTTGCATTCAGACTGAAGAAAATTTTGCATTTCTAATGACATGTAGTGGATGTTTTTAGCCTAACATACCTCTACCGATTGGTAGAGATGGCACACATACGTTAAATTCAACATCTTCAATAGGATATAGTGACTAAAATGTGCTCTACCAAAAAGTTGAGGAGAGCATTAAAGGGTTAAAGACTGAAGACATTTTTTCTACCTTATTTAAAGAAAGTCTCTGATAAACAACCCTCACCTGACAGCCTCTAGAGGAAACCAGTTAGATTGCACCTTAAAGTTGCAACCAGACCATAGGATTTCATCCAAATTTCACTGGTGTGTGGTATATGTGGTAATAAGAAAATGAACTTATGTTTAAGGTTGACCTCTTGTCTTTACATTGAAGTCTTGCTCTTTACATTAAACATTTTCCAACAGTTTGGATATTATGATCAAATCTACATTGCTGCTCAATGGTAGAAAGGTGAAGTAGAACACTGTCACTGTTACACTACAACCCCCATCATCCTCAGCATTCCTGATAGTCATGTGACCCCTGAGTTCTCCCCTCCTTCTATAAAATGTATTACCCAGAATCCCTGGGAATTCTTACTTGGTCACATTACTCACAGCCTATATCAGACTCTGTTTACATTATCTATATAAGCTGTACTAGAAACAATGCTCTTCGTTTGGTTTTGCTGTTCATCTACAAAATATAGTCTAGAAATCCACAATGTGTAGATTTTGAGAACCTTTGATAACACAATTTGACTGATAATCAATCACAGAATGGTTACGGCAACATTTGCCATTTTTCATGAACAATAACACAAACAATAATAAACAGGACAGCAAGAATGTTCTACTATTTCCAATTAAGTAATTACCTAGACCACTCACCAAATACAACCCAAGTAAGGCACTTATAGGTCTATTATGGTAATGATTGTGTATTTATAGTGTATTTATAACAGGCATGTTAATGGCTTTTGCTTTCTTGAATAATGAAAAGTAATGAAACTCATTTTGTGTTGTGTAAATGGAGTTTTATTGTATAGGAGCATATAGAATAGGGCTTATAGTAGACATGTGGAAGAGAATGGCTGTGTTTGTGTGTGTGTGTGTGTGTGTGTGTGTGTGTGTGTGTGTGTGTGTGTGTGGTCTGCTGGAGCAGGATAAATGGCAGCAGTAGTGTCAGCTGCAGTGGACGTGTGTTGACGGGCAGGAGGAGAGCAGCCTTGGGCTGGCCTGGTAAATGGGAACTGATTGAGGAAGTGCATGACTGACTGCCTGACTGATCGACTTCAGCCTAAACGCCTACTCGTCTGCCCTCGTCTCTCTCTCCTTCTCTTGCTCTCTCTCTCAGTCTCTGATTGTGAAGTTCTTTGTCAAGGCTTTGCCAGTCAAACTGAGTGAGCCTTGACCTCAGACTTCAGCAATAGAAGCTGCAGTCAGTCAGTCAGTCAGTCAGTCTGACCAGCTGCTTATGCTGGACTGAGCCCGAACCCTGCACTGCACAGCTCTAATGCCATCAGCTTGATAATGATGCACACTGACTCATTTGCTTTTTATTCAATTAAATACACACAATTGCTGCTAGTTAACATGTAAGACTGTTTGGTTTATTGATTTTAGCCTCACGTTGCTCACATATCATTCAGGAAGTTACATTTACAGTCATATGTCAAAGCTGGCCTTGTTGATGTTGTAAGTGAGTTAAAATATCCTCTACAGGAAGCAAATGTAAATACTCATTGTGCAGCACAATTTCTCTTTATTTGCTGAATGCAACTAAAAAATGTATTATTATAAAATGTTCAATTACATTTACACGTGCTGATAAATTCAGTAAATAAACAGTAATTTTGCATCAAACTGTGCAGTTTTATTCACTGGATTTCAATTAAATATTAATTGTTTATGTTCATATGTAATTTTTAAAATTCTATATAATTTCTGAGCTTGCTTAAGAGTTATTTTTTCTATCAATATGTATAAAATGTGATTTTTTTCTTATATTAACTGCAGTTCTGGGGCATGAAAGGGTTAATATTTAAAGGCATTATACTTTTTTTTTTATTATAAAGCAATGTTGGCCAATTAAGACTTCTGATGCATTCTTTATATTATATATATATTGTATATATTAATTTACTATTGTATTGAAAACAAAGATAAATAAAAACACAGTTGCAAGTATTGGTTGTTGGACAACCTCGCTTCAGTTCTTGCACACACTTTTGAAATGTACTGTGACTTGAAGGGTCAATTAAAATGGATGGTAAGATTGTGGGCAGTTTCAAATTGTTCTGCCCTTACAGAAGCAAAGGGGACAAGGCCATAAAATCCAATAACAGCCCCTTGTCTGCTCACACACTCACTCTGCCCTCCTCGTTTTCCACTTGGTAGGCCCCGATTGTTTACTACTGTTAGCTTGGCAGCCGTCTGGCCTTGCCTGCTATAGAAGGCCAATGTCAATTCACCAGCAGCTCCCCCACCCTCATCTCAAGCTGTCTGGATCCTCTCCTTTTCCCCTTAAGACTTTCACGCGGATAAACTGGATGGACCAGGTCACGAGGGACAGTGAACGGAAAAGGCATGTCAAAAACTGCACTGGAGAGACAAAACATGTATAGGAGATGTGGAGAATCCAGGGTTGCCATTTTGAGTATATATTCTTTTATGCACTCTTCTCTCTTTTGCTTTGTAAATGTGTACAATGTTGCATTGACTAAATAGGGGTGTTTTCCAAAAGCATTGATGCTAACAATGTTAGCAACTTGCATAGCTGGAACGATGCAGTTGTGATGGAAGTAATTGCCAAAAACGTAGTTGAAACTATCCTTTGTTATGGTGTTTCCTGAAATCGTAGTTTCAATCATTGTTCACAAACTGTCGTTAAGTTGAGTGGTTCAAACTGCAGATCTCAACCTGTGGTTGGAAGTTTAGCTGCTGGAGATGACATCATCAATGATATCATGGGGCAGCCGTGACCTGGTGGTTAGGGATATGGTCTTGTGAATGGAAGGTCATCGGTTCGACCCCAGAGCAGGTTATGACTGAAGTGCTCTTGAGCAAGGCACCTAACCCCCAACTGCTATCCGGGTGCCAATTGATAGGATAGAATGGATGAACAGTTAGAACATTAATAGATTTAAAATTCTTGATTACACAGATCGAGGTTAAAAACTGAAACTTTTTTATTGTTATTATGTATGTAATAGAAATACTGTAACTATTTCTGAGTTATGTGAGAAAACACCTGCTACTTGTTCTACACTTTAAAAGCCTTTGTTCTAGTTGAGGATCTACATCCGATATAAGTGAAACTGCTACAAAAGCACAATTTTCTATGAGAGAATTTAGTGTGTTTTGTATGTTAATTTGTTGTTCAAAGCTAAAAACTATAATGACATACAAAACATGGCAGGAAAGCACTGACAAAAATAGAAACAGGATCAAACTGGGAACCCACTACACATACTCAAAGCACACAGAATTCCATCATTGCATAATGTTACATAGCTACCATGGGTTATAGCAATATTATTCAAGTACATATTCATAAATACAGAAATACATTAATGAGTATATTAAGGTCCAAATGTTCAAAGCACTTAATTGAATGTGTCATTGCCATATGTCTATCCTACTGAGCCACATTGAATTTGCATATAAATACATTGGAAGTTTGTGAGTTTCTGCAAGTATGAATACATCTGGAATTGTATTTCATGGTTCAACATGTTTCACACTACTGGTATCAGCAAGGTATTTCAGCTTTAGGAAACAGTCCTACTTCAGATGTTAGTTAGTTTAATGATACATGGTACTGTATTGATAGCCATCATTGTTGTTCATTGTTAAACTGTCTTTTCTAGAGTTTCAGAATAGCAGCATGTCTTGAGCGTTAACTTCTTTCAAATCTCTCAGTATAGTTCATACTTGTGCTTGCCCATTTGCAACATCTCCACTCCTGAAACATGATAAAGCAAAGCATTACAGAAAGGCAGCTAGCATGAACCATTAGACTCCACATAGACAAGCTCAAACTAACACACCAAACCAGGTGTGACATCAAACCATCTCCTGGGACAATACGTCAGGAAAGAGGACGCAAATTCTTCAAGTGCCTGTCAGAAATAAGCATGAGGAAGGTTTTAACCCTTCCTTCTGTAAAAAATGCTCCAGATGTTGTACTGGATGGTTTGTTTTGGTCAACTAAGCCTGATATGATATTATTATGTCTCATTATCATTAAAATTGTAATGCTATGCTCAATGCTTTACAACCATAAGATGAACCTATGCAACAGCAGATATCAGCAGCAATAAAGTGGCTATTCAAGAGAGTAATTGTAATTAGCCTTTATTTATTTTAGGCCATTCCTCATGAAATGCTTACAGTGGGTGGCATTTTAAAATGGTCTAAAAAGATAAAATCAGGGAGAAAATTAATTACAATTTAATTGCAAGATGATATATGAAAGCATAAAAAATGTTCTTCTTGTGCATCGATAATCTTCTATAGATTATATACAGATGTTCACACTATTAATAAGCTGATTCTCAGCAGGTTAAGATTAAGATTTGGTTTATGATTTGTGTTATTTATATGAAAATCAGAAATGATCAATTATAATGATAAAATTACTATAATACTGACAACAGATACTAAACAGTATCAACAACAAGTCTTGAAATGTCACTTTATGTCTGATGAGTGTAAATTATATGAAAGCTTCCCTTTTTAAATTAAACTATGAACACAAATAATCTTTTTGTAATTTCTGAAGATGCAGTAGTAAGTGAAAAAAGGTCAAACAAATAAATATAATGCAAATATTATAAGTATAATGAATTGGCTGGAAGAGTGACATAACTTTGGGGTTACTGATCTCCTGTGGAAGATAATGTATATTTCTAAACCTTGAGAAGGTTTGATTTAGTTAATCAAAGGGCAAGGGAATTTACAAAAAAAATTGCATTTTACTAACTGAAGGCCAAGCACGGCAGAGCTTTTATAAGTGATAAGAAAGACTTTAAATTGGACATGGTATGAAATGGGTCTACAATAAAGACTCTGGAGATTGTGGGTGATATGGTCAGTTTTCTTAGAGTAAGTAAGGACCTTGGCTGCTGTGCACCAGATAAAAAAAACAGACTTTTTTACCACTTTTCTAACATTTCCTACTTTTATTTAGACACTCTCTCACCTCATATACTCCTACACATCATCATACTATTGGAAACATACACAAAGCAAGATAGACCATTTCAGAAAATATTGCTAGTGAAAATATGCGCGCACCATCTGTCTGTGGAATTGGCCGTGCAATGTAGAAAACTGTATTCCACAGTGTTTTTGACCTAAGTGCTCCTACAGATTCCAATAGAGGCTGTCACAGTGGACCTGGCCAGCCACTCTCAAGACAAAATGTCTCATAAAAGAGGAGGAAAGTGAGCCCATTTGTGTCTATTAGAGGGAAAAGTTCCAGCAAGCCGGCCCTTCCCAGGAACATTGGTTGTCGCCGCAGAGATTCCCGCGGGATCCACGCTCTCTCCACCTGCGGCGGCTGCGTTATTATTTCCTCTGCTCCTCTCCATCCCTCCATCCCAGGCCGCCAGAGGAAGAAAAAGCTTCCTCAGGTAGAAAGGCCAGCACCAGCATGTGTGCTTGATTATGTCGTTCGAGACAAATTAGGCTATTGGTTGCCCTTATAAATGCCATTATTCACCTTCAGCTCTGCTAACCTTCATGTTGTGCTTGATGTTCTTATATCTGTTGCTCTGTTATTGAGCTCAGTAGCTTTTCCCTGAGTATCTTCCTTTGGCCAGTGCTGCACAATGAACAACTGTAAAAACATTTTACAAAAACTGACTCAGGTAAAGTAATACATTTTAATGTATGAGTTTCATTTTACACATTTTAAATGTTAGACCTACAATGCAAGTCAAAAGTAGATTGGTTGGAATGATTATATTCCAATATACAGTGGTAACCCTACTTATGAGTTTAATCCGTGCAGGTTTGCTCGTTAGCTGGATGCATTTTCCCCATAAGAATACATGTAAAACTGATTAATCCGTGTCAGCCGGTCAATATACAGTATACTTTAATATGCTAAATAATGTGTTTATATGGGTTTTTTTTTTTAATAAACAAGACGACGACGACGCTCATGTAGGCTGGCTGCTAAAGAGAGGGGGACCAACGGTGCTCGTGTAGGCTGGCCGCTGAGGAGGAGAGGAGGACGGGCGTACGTGTATGGCATGGTTACACTTATCATATGAAAAGTAAAAGTAACATTTATCTAACTTTCTTGTTCACTACCTTTTGCTACCTTAGAATCGCTTTCAACAGGCATTTTCACTTTCACTGGACAGCGGTCAAAGGTAGTGACTGACCTCTTCTACGGTAGCATCTAGGGGATGCCACGACCACCGCGCCCCTAGCGGTTGGCATACTTGAACTAATTTACGCTACTCGTTACTTGGAATTTTATTCGTTAACTGGAACAAAAATATTACGAGATCTCGACTCATTACCAGGAGTTAGTAGGGATGCTCGTAATTTTAATGCCTATATCATAGAAAGGCAGCATCACAATTTTATTAAAAGAGTTTAGCAATCATTGTTACACTTATCGAAACTAAAAATATTCCACTTATTCAGGCCACACAACCCATCAATTGAAATGAATCTACAAATTTATCTGTTTTAAATTCTGTTTGTGTAATGTCATAAAAAACCCAACACATATACATTAAATTGCAGTTTATCCCCACCCATTCACATTAAAATGATGAGAAGTTAAAGCCATGGCTCATTTTGAATGAGGCAAAATACAAAGCAGTGTATCAAACCACAGATTAAATACACACAGTCTTACTTTCAGGAACTAAATATCACTGCACATTTGCGCAGCACTGTTTGTCTACACAATCATCACAATATTTGCACATTGTACTATAAAAAATAAAATGATTATAAAACTGCTGCCAAAAACTCTGCAATCTGCTGCTAAAAACACACTGTAGGCTGGAATCTTGCTTCCTACTAAAGATCACTCAGTACCACATACTGACCATTATCATATTTATCCTTGGTCGTGTAATGTCTTAGTCTAGTTAGACAACCAATGTTTTGTATTTGTTGTATTTATTAGGGCTTGTAGTTATTGGATGTTTATTGTATATTTTTGTTGCACTTATGTTCTATGTTGCAGCTCAAAGAACTCTCAAAGCAGCAATAATTAATACAAAAATAGCAATTGGAAAATGGTCAAGTAAATATGGATTGTGACAGTTTTTGATACACTAACCCAAACTCCTTGTCAACATTGATTGGAAATTAATTCCAAAAATGTGTAGAATATGAGCCTTTAAAAGCTTTAGACTGTTCAGTGAAATGGTTTTTGAGGAAAATGTACTTCAATGTAATGCAAGAACATGCTCAAACATTGACAAACAGCTGACTGTTCAAACAACTGACTGACAGTTGTATACAGTATTAGTGTGGTGACTAAACAATTGAAAGGTATATCCAGCTAACCTGCTAGCTTGAATGCAGAAAGATTGGAATTGACAGCAGGGCTGATGTAATATAGCCATTTTATCTGCAGATGACTGCTCTTCTCCTCTCTATATCTCCATGGGCAATTTAAAAGATGTCTTCCTCTCTCTCTTACCCAGCTGCCTATGCAGTAGCCAGCAGTGGAGAGAGAGAGAAATTGAGATTGAAAATGGGAATGAAAGTGAACAGGCATTTACAGAAGTAGTCGTGGATCTATCAAAATGTTGGCCACTTACAGCACAGTGAAGCAGAGAGAGACCCCCTACTCTTCAGGTTTATATAGATGGCAGCGTATTCTTAATGGCCTAAAAACATCCAGGCAGGTATGAGGTACATTTTCCAGCTTGTGTTCCAGGGCATGTTGCTATTACTGGGCAGCATTCCTGAAGGAAACGGCATGGGTCTACATGGATAGATGGCCTGTCACCCAGCCATGCAATTATTCTTCACCCCCATCCTACAATGAGCAGTAATGGGCCGGAAGGTTAGGCTGAGAGAGAGAGAGAGAGAAAGAGAGAGAAAGAGAGAGAGAGAGAGAGAGAGAGACGTGTTTTCCTGGCCATTACTCTGACATACAGCCTAAGCTGAGGTCCTGATGCATTTTACAGACCACTACTATAAAATATAACGAGCCTGCCAATACCCCACACACTAATGACGACTGACCAGAAAGTTTGGTTAAGTTTAACATAGTGAACTATTGTAAATTCAGCCACCGGATCAGATGTTGGCCACTTACAGATTTACATGGCACCAGCTTACAGCCAGATTTAACTGGACATTCACAGCTTCTGAATACGTAATCCTCATAACACTAATACGCTGTATCAATCTGAACTCACTGATGTGACAGTATTATGGTAGGTTTAATGAATGAACACTAACAGCTGTGATTTTTAATGGCATCTATTAAAAACAAATGTCAACAGCATGTCATCCAATTAGCATGGCGCTGAGTGTTATCACTCCATGTGTTGTTATACAATATTTGTAAATGTCTTCTTGCTTTTAAACATAAAATGTAGAGACTACAGTTTACATTTTTACAGATCAATTCTCCAAACTGTTTAAGAATGAAATAAATATAATTATTCAGCCTAAACTACACAGTAAATATGCCAGTGTTAAATCAACACTACTAGAGTTAAATTAACACTGAGGGTGTCAAATTGTAACACGCTCAGTGTTAATTTAACTCTAATAGTGTTGATTTAACACTGGCATATTTACTGTGTATGAAAACTGATTTGAAAACACTTTAGACTTCAGAAAGCAAAAGTTACCAAACAAAGGAAACTGAACATTTTCTTAATGTTGAGAACGATCCAACATTTTCTGAAAAACAAAAAAAGGTAACAATATATTGGACTAAAATCATCGTACTATCATTAGAGGTGTTTAGTCATGTAAATGCATTAGAACATTCCATTAATATTAATTTGAGAACATTTGAACATCTCAGTGATTAATTACATTACCTGTAATGTGGCAACTTAGCAATACAGGTGGAAGGCATTGTGGGAAACTCTTCCTTAATTGCTGTCACATTATAGCTAGAAGTCACTAATTTGGACACAAAATGCAGATAGGGGCTGACAACTTAGTGCACAGGAAAAAAGCAAAAAGGAGCTAAGATACTTGTGATGACCCTAAACAATACAAACAAGAGGGGAATGTTTGCTGAGTCACATTCAACAGATAAACCCATCAAACTCAGATCAAGTGCACCAGGAGAATGAGTCTCCACCTCCTCACAGGTGAAACACGAACACGGGTGGATCTCAGGAAACATGAGGTCACAGATACACAATGCGAGTGTACCAGCAGAGAGATCCTGTCAACCCTGGGGATTGGTGCAATGTCACCAAGAGTGAGCCTCAGAAAATGCTCATGCTACTTGAGGAAGTTGAAAATGAGTTGCCCCATAGAGTGTTCCTGGAATTATGGAGAAACCCGCCAAGAGTTATGGATTTATAGGTAGATCCCTCATGGCTAACACACACACCAGAAAATTCAGAACAGTCTCTGACATCAGTAGCCAAAACAGAGGAAAACCCAGAGTGTTAGAGAGTATTTAAAGGGCTGAGACTCTTACAGAAATATCAATAGTTTACTGACAGAGTCAGACCCGCACAGGCAAAGACAATGACTCCACACCAAGTACACAATGAGAAGCTTTTAAGTAAGCCAGTCACAGCTGCAGGCAATATGAGCTGATGACGGACACTAGTAAATTGGGAATGAAAAACTTGCTCCCATCAGTGGAAAGCTATACATTAGGGACAACTGAAAGTTGAACAACTGATTAATAAAAGCACAAGTCAACCCTGTTGGTAGCAGTTAGCAAAAACAAAACAGTAGTTAGCAATCAGGTATAGAGAATATGCTAAAATACAGTCATGAATGTGTAGGTTTTGAGAGCTGCTGTTTTTGACAGCATAACAGGCTTTGACTGGCAGCTAAAATGACCAAATACAAAGTGTGCACAACATAGACAAAATCCATCACAATCAATGATCAGCACATGTTTTGCATGCTTACATGCTATTAACAGCTTCTAAATAATTTTTTGATTTTTTTTTTTCAGTCCAGATACCATATTATACTTTGAAAGCATCAATGTTCAGAACTGTGTAGGAATATAACTACTGTAGAAATACTAATAGCAAGTTAAACACTGATGGGTATTTAGCGAATAATTTCTTACACTCTCAAAAGAGATAGTTCTTCAAGGGATCTTTAGTAAAGAAAAAGGTTATATATAGTATTTTAAGGTTCTGTATAGAACCATCTACAGCATATTCCTAATCAAACTGAAGAGCCCTTTATCCATGCAAAAAGCTAACTATTTGAGGGTTCATGGTTCTATGTAGAATGATTTTCTTTGCTAAAGAATCCTTGAATCTTTTTTTTAAAGAGTGTAGTTAGTTTACACAGATCTTAAGCCCATAGTCAAACCTTTTCAATGGGTAAAGAGCAAAAATGTTAAAATTTGGACTTAAATTGGCAGACTTAGAAATTCGTCTTGGTGGAATACTCTCCCCACAGAAGCTAAGGTCATGTTATGGTGGCTGTGGTGAGAAGTGAACAAGTCCATTCTTTTTTTAATGTGCAGCTTATGTTAGATAATCTGTAAGTCTGTCTGAAACAGACTGAAATAGATAAAAACAAAAACAAAACAAAAAATCTCATACATCCCAAATTATATATACTGTATATGTATCCATTATAAAAATATTTACCAGTTCCTACAAGTACTTAATTGTAAGTACAACAGAAGAAAACAATACTGCTTCCTAAAGTACATTAACCACTCCGTGAGACCTTTATTACGATCTGGATGTGGATTGAGAGAAATTATGAGGGAGAAGATTAAAATGATGATGCACAACCTTGCTGTATACTGTAGGCCTTGGAAAAAGTTGTTGAAAGTGAATTCCAGCCTTTTCTAATCGATTATGTTGTTAAAAGAATGGAGCAGCACATTTATCCACGTAGCTTCAGATGTAATAAAAATCCAAGACATGATTGGTGTCCAAATATTATTAGCTTTAGTTTAGAACTGGGGCTGCAAAACACATTTGCCACAAACGCCATCACTCAATAGTCACCAAAAATAACTCATAAAAATACATCAACTACTCTCAAATCCATATCTTAATTAAGAGTTAGTCAATGATGTTTAACACAGTATTATTTTCCACTGCTGTATCTACATTTATTAATTGGAACAAGTCAATAATTTACTCATACTAATTAATATGGGAAATGAGTCAATGAGCTGTAATATAAAGTCACAAAATAAAACTCTCCCTCTGAGCCAGCTGCTAACAAAACTCTTGTCCAAAATTATCTCAAAAATATTAACTTTACAAGAGAGGCCAAACACTTTTTTTCATTCTCAATGAAAGTTAATGTTAAGAGGTTTGGAGCATGGTCCAATCACCGTGAAATTTTAACTTTTAACATCTGTTGAACTTGTATTAGCCAAAAAATCAGACATCTGAGATTTTGTTGTATTTTTGATTAGTAAAGATAAATTGTTAAGCAACCCAAACATTTATATATGTGTATGTTTCGTAAAATCATTAATAATAGTTTAAATTGACATGCAAGAAAAAAACAAACAAATTGCTGTTATCACAGTTTGGTTAAGCACAGGTTAGCAGATTCTTTGGCCACTCTAGTGGCCAATGCAGTGGGCTTTTGGACCGAGTCCTTATGCTGTATCGCTGCCACAACTGATGTGACGATGCCAAAATCTCTCCCACACTATAATGTTTTGTCCAGTGCTTACTGTACAATGGGGAAAAGTAGAACAATGGCTTGAATGGTATGTTTTGTATATTATTTAAGTGTGCTTTCCACATATCATTGCAATTCAAAGAAGTTACGTAAAATAGATATCATAAGGGTTAGAAAATTCCTATAGAGCATAGCAGTGTACATTGAACAGCTGTATAAACAGTGTAACATAGAAATCAGAGAAATATGATGGAACCATCTTGTGATGGAAATTATATGCAAGGCTCTGATGGTTTTGCCCTTCCTTTCTGCCATGCCATTAGAATCAGTTACATTTAACAATGCAAATGTCCTAAAACCCCTTGCACAAGTTGCTGCCATAATGAACATGACTGTTTTTTTCCACCTTTCGCTCTCGTTTGCTGGCCAGCAGTTCAGTGGTTCCCTGTGTGCTCGTGTGTTCTGATCCATTAGTATCTGGCTGCCTAATCGCCTCGAATCCATTATCATTAGTGTGTCTTAGTATGCAGGTACGTGCTTATGTGTATGTGTATGTGTGTGGGGAAGTGGTCCTGGCCCGGGTGTTTTGGCCTCGGTCGCGTGCGCTGAGGGGTCTCCGCTCCAGTGCGGCCGTCGATGAACAACACCTGCTCCTGGATCTCTGAGACCCGCCCGCGCATCTCATGCAACACTTGTTCTGTCAGAATGCGACGCGGCCTGCGGAGCCTGCCAGAAAACCCCTGGCTCAAAGGCAGACGCCCAGAACCTGTCCCCTTCGCACACGCACTTACCCCTCCCACCCTTCTCGTCTCCACCATCACCCTGGGCCCAGACGGCCAGCACCCAGCCCTCCCCTGGAGGTCACTCAGGCCTCAGCTGTGCCCCTGGGGCCGGCCGGAGAAAGGGGGGACAGAAGACGAAGGCCGGCAGAGGCCCTCTGGAAGCTCCAGTCGAGCGTGGCGGAAGAGAGAGCGGCTCTGGCTGTCCAATGTCACTCTCGCTATGATATCCTCCAGTGCGTTCCAGCCAGCCACTGCCTACCTGCATTATGAATGAGTTCCCCCCCTGATTTCCATCACAGACACTGCACTCTGAAAGGTTCAGACACAAGCTGCAGTATTTTCATCCTTTTTGTCGTTCCAAAGCCAGGCTTTGGTCTTGTTGACTTGTGTTAGACATGAGCTGTAAGCCCTGGGAAAGGACTCAGGAAAAAAGAGATATGTAGGACTGAAATAATAATAAGTATTGTCTATATCTCATTTATACCTTTAGTACTTGGAATAAAATGTGCATCCTAGGTACACAGATTTGTTACAGTAGCAGTGAAGAATATTCAGTCCATTGCATCAGTAGGTACATGGTGAATTTGACTAATATTACAAAAAAAATTGAAAAAAAAAACTTTCAGAAAAGTCTGTTGTTCACTTTCTTGCACACATGGACATTTCTTTTAAGCTTCTGAAATGCAACTAATAAGATCTTGGAATAAGAGAGCATACAATACATGTGTGCCCAGGAGTATTATAGCTTAAAGCTGTGATGTTGTATGCCATGGTGAGGAATTTCTCTTCAGAAAATACAGACTAGTTGGCAAAAATTTTGGAAAGTGACAATTTTTGGACACACATTTAAAAAGAAGAGAATCTGCTACAGAATCACACTTTCAGTATTGGACTGTCATGACTTTACACTTTTACATTTGAAGAGTTCATTTGCAAAAGCCATTTAAATTTTCAGTTTCAGACAGTTAAAATGGCATGTTGCTCTTTACACTGTGTACACATTTCATAATGAATGGATCAAAAGAAAGAGCACAAACTGACTTAGAAATACGCCTGGTTCCATTGACTTCCATTAAAAACAACATAAGTTGTTTCCTACTCCTGTAAAGTTACATTTTGCACAGTTTTGTTTTTTTTGCTAACAAACTCTTCATTAATCAGAATGTAATCTGTGATGAAAAGATCATCTGCTCATTGGAAAAGTAAATGAACTGTCAAGGTAGACAATAAGCCCTTAAGGACTATGTTGTACCTTTAAGGCTACATTTACATTGTTTGTATATTGTCAGTGCAGACTCCAATATGCTATTCATTTGTAAGTTTCTTAACATGCATTTAAGGCCAGGGCTGATTTCCTACACATATCCAAAAAAACCCTCAGAGTTAAGTTTAAATCTAATCTGACAGCCTGAATATAACCTTCAGACTTGGGCTTGATTTCTCACCTTTAGGCACTAAACAGTAAAAAGCAAAAGTCATGTTGAATGAATGCAGTATCATTCTGCATTTCTACATTTGCACAGACCAAAAATAGCTATGAGTAAAGGTTACTAGACACTAAAACGGGATCTGCCAAAACTAAAGCAGTTTTAAAGGATTTTCAGCTTGACATTTATAGAATTTATTGGCTCAATATTGCCAACAAAAAATAATAATATACAAAAAACTAAAATCCTCAGCCAAATCCGACAATCCATTTTGTTAACAAATGCCATTAAAGCATTACGCAAAGAAGAACGGTAATATTTACATTATGTCGGAGTGCATTGTGTGTTTTTTTTTCTTTCTTTACCCATTTTTGATTAAATCCAAATAATAAACTACAGCACCGTGGATAGCCGTGTTTATCTGCTTGTGCTAGTGACGGGGCCAGATTTGAGCTCCTTACAGTGGCAAACTTCCTAATTAGGTTATATCGCCTGCAGTCATATTTTTCAAGAGTCTTCTCTGTGTTCTGTGGAAGACCAATTAGCACTGGAAGCCTCGCGAACATCGCATAATGAGTACACTCAACCCTGGTGGAAAGCAAATACCACGACTCGGCAATAAGGAGCTTACTTCTCTTCTTCTTTCTGCTCAAGCCAGCTGGCTCTGAAACACCATAAAACTGGAAAGAGAGAGAGAGAGGGAGAAAGAGAGAGAGAGAGGGAGAAAGAGAGAGAAAGAGAGAGAGAAACAGACAGAGAGACACACAGAGAGAGAGAGAGAGAGACTACTACAGGACAACAAGCTGTCCATCTTCCAGTATCTGCGTGTGCCATAAGATGTCCGTTTGGACAAACTAAAAGAAAAAAGCCTGGCGACACAAGGAATGGCGGGAGGTTTTTGAGCCTGAATGGTGGAAGACTTGGGGGCTTTGCTAAGCTGTATGTATTCTTCTCCAGATTTAACATGAATAAGCTTGAATTTGGGGGATTACTGTGGATGCTGTGTTTATTTCTTTTGGTGCGAACAGTGTTTGGCATGTAGCGAGGGTGCGTCCTGGCCAAAAGCGCCTCTGGCAGCGTGGCGTTCGGGGAGAGCTGTTTGAAACACAGATCTGCTCTCGCCTCCTTATCACACACTCAATGTGCTGCGCGTTAGTTTTGCTGTTTTATTGAAGATTTCCTCCCAAATCTGCATTGTTCCTGCTCCTCCAACCGCTGTCAATCAAGACGGGCTTTGGGGATGTAGGGACACTAGAAACGAGGTTTTGAAGTGGCACTCAAAGACATAAAGAATTCACTTGACCTTTTTTATGTATTTAAATAGGCTGTTAAGTAGATTATCAATCAGATTCATGCATTTATTCAAGAAATGAAAAAAAAATACATTTGGAATGACATTTGAAAAGTGAAATCGCTTGATTTGCTAGCCATGAATGGCACTGAACAGAAGAATTCTGACAAAGAAGTAAGAGTATAAGTATTTAGTTTTAGTGTGCAGACATTGATATATCAATCCCAATATTAAAATTAAGTTTTTAAATACTTTTATAGGTATCACTACAAAGAAACAACTACTATACAAAACTATTATTATTACTATTATACAAAACAAGCACAGTTACTCAATAACTATTGGTATTAATTATGTTAGTGAAAAGTAAGTAGTTAATAAATATTAATAAATCTCTCAATATTTTCATTTTAAATGTTTTTTTTGGCCAATGTAATTACATACAGTGGAATTTGACCTCCGCATTTAACCCATCTGTGCAGTGAAACACACACACTAGGCTGTGAGACAATGTGCCTGAAGCAGTGGGCAGCCGTATACATGGCGCCCGGGGAACAGTTAGGGAATAGGTGCCTTGCTCACTTCCTGTACGGGGATCAAACCTTCCGGTCACAAGACCAGATCCCTAACCACCAGGCCATGGTTGCCCCCGTAAAAAAACAAACAAACAAAAAAACAGCCACATGAAGATGTAAATATTTCCGCATTTTTCGCTTTTAACATTTTATTAATAGTATATTATTTAATGTTTCATTTCAAAACATGTAACTGTGAGAGTTAAATCACACTTTAAGGTAAAGCTTAGGATTCTCCCACATTTTAGTGTTTCTATACAGCAACTGTATGACATAAATGCAATATGTTAGAGCCCTTTATGTATTTTATTATTTCCAATATAATAACAAATGCTTACAATTTATTGCTGAACACTGAAAATTTGGTGTTTTTATATTTTTCATCTTAGGCTGCACAGCACTAAAAAGACTTCATGCAGGTTCATCTTATAACTCAAATTTGCACCACTAGATGGCGCCTTTCAGGAGAACATAAACTGAGGGCTCAGCTCTATTTATTTGGGACTTAATCAGTAAAGGACTGCAACCAAGAAACATTTTTTCCTATTTTAAAAAAGGAACCACACCTTGTTTACTGAAGAAAAATCTCTAATTGACAGCTCACAATAGTCAGAAATAAAAAATTAATTAGAAAGAAGAGGGCTTCTGCTTTCATATGTTACGTTCCCTTGTGCGGTAGCTTAGAAAATAAAAAATGAAGCTGTGAATATAAGCAATAGATGCTGGACATGCCAGCAGGAGGTTAATTTTTTATCATAGCATGCAGTATTAAAAATAATTTGTTAGAAGTGAACAAGTGAGGCAATATATAATTAATGAGATTACTTAGTACATAACCTAATAAATAATATCACTACTATCATTAGTTAATGATTTAACCATTTAGTAATTAATTCACATTGACAGATGTACCCTTGTGACATTTTCATATTAGATCTGGACATCCCACCAACATCCCTTTCAATTCTTTTTCCTTCAATAAATGACACATCAGCCATAGTGAGGGTCATCCTCAAGTTTCCATGAAAGTAAAAGACTCTTATCAGGACACAAAATCAATTATTCTATGTGAGAGCACATGTGGAAAGGCCTTTGTATATAATAACTGAAAGTGTCTGACTGTCTAGCATCAGAAGAGCTGCATTGTGTTCAAGTTCCTTTAATTTTTTATCATCAGAGACTGAGCACCAGTGCTTGGACCCCTTTAGCCTGGTGTTAGGCTAAAGTTGGCCTGGGGTTTTCTCTTTCTCATCAGTTTGCGTCTGCCTGCCATCGGTGCACATGAAACACAGAGTGTGATCCTCTTTATGAAGCCTGTGATAGGCGTGTTGAAAAGAGGCTGGAGGATATGCAGGAGAAATCGCCACCACAGCGGTGCAAACACAACCAGCAGTGGCTGGAACAGCAACAGTTCGCCCTCAGGATAACAACACTTCATAACCACATGAAGAGGCTGTCTGATGTCCACGAGGATGTTTATAGCACAGAGAGAGAGAGAGAGAGAGAAAGAGAGAGAGAGAGAGAGAGAGATGAGGGGGGGGAGTGAGGATACCTCTGAGAGATGTCAGGGTCATGAATGTGTGTCTCATACCATCTACACGCGCACTACAGCACACGTCTCTCCTTATGCTGGAAAAATGGAGAAAGACAAATCTAAAGATATCCCGTAAAGAAGGAACGAACCCTGCCAGAAAGAAAAAGATTGAAAACCCACAGAGACAACAGACATGAGGCTGTTTTGTTAAAAGGTAAATGAACAGACAGATGTAGGCGTGCAAATGTGTATAAATGACTCGTGTACAGGTACTATTGTGTGTTGTTTTGCATTTTTTTAAGCCAAACTTAAGGTCAAGTCATATATTTTCAGAATTTTGAGAATCATATTCAATCTCATTCAGACTCATAACTTCTGTGAGAAACCTTGAGGTGCCTTGTCTGGAGATCTTTATCTCTTTTCCACATTTCCTGATATCAGATTACAAATGCAACCACCTTCTACATGACTATTAGCGTGAGGGTCCTCTTAAAAGGGGGCTGTGATGTATATTTTCATTTCATTCTGCTCAGTTTAAAATTGTCTACATATATAATAGAAGGTATACAACTTTTAAATATCCAATTAAAAACACTATTTGGACTTTTGGACTATTTGGTCTTGAAACAAGCAGTTTTGCCTTTTATGGTGAGCTCATGAACATTTATAATGAGCTCTGCTCTGATTGGCTGCTTACAGCATTGGGGATAGAAAACAGGTGGGAAGAGAAAATACGTGGAATATAACTGATGATTTGTACATCCTCTTTGAGACTAGATCTGAGTGAGGAGAGAGAAGAGCTGCAAAATATGGAATAGAAGACTCTGAGGAAGGAGGTGAATAAAAAATGAGAGGAGATGTGAGGAAAAACAAAAAGAGGAGTGAAATGCTACATGGTATGGAATAGAAGTCGGAGAAAGGAGGTGATTGAAGAGAAATTTGAGATTTAAGGATAAACAGAAGGAGAGAGAGAGAGAGAGAGAGAGAGAGAGAGAGAGAGAGAGAGAGAGAGAGAGAGAGAGAGAAGTGGTGCATGGTATAGTCGAGAAGTATCCGAGAGAGGATATGAGTAAAGACAAAAGTTCTTATGCACTGAATGGATGGTTTTGCAAGATTATTTGCCCAACCCTGAGAAGGAATTGAAACTGCAATGGTAGATAAGCAGACGGTGTATCTGAAGTTTTGAAACAAAGTCAAGACTGTTCCCAGATAGCATATGGATGTGGGCCACTTCTAGCTGAGAAATGGCACAGCTGGCCCATTGTCTGCACTCGCAAACTATGTGAGCCAACTGTGGCCCTTATATTGAATATACACATTTGACCCACATGTACCATAACAGATGTAGCCCACCTCTGGCAGAGATATGGCAGCACTACCTACATATGAGCCATCAGTGGCCCACATATTAAAAAACCTATCTGGCCCACATGTTCTAAAACAGATGTGGTCCAATTCTGGCACAGATATGGCAGTGTTACCTATATATGGCTGATATGCAGCCCTAATCTGGCATATATGTGGCCCACATCTTGCAACCAGGAGCGGTCCGCCCAAGTGCCATCAATCCATGTGGCAAGTGGGCTAAGTTAAATGAGGGATGAGGGCCAGAATAATTTTGTTATCTGGGTTACAAGACTGTGTAATTCTGTAATCAGTCCACTTCCATGGTCTATTCTTATGTGGGAAGAAGGAAACAACTGAACAACTACTGAACTCTACTTATTCAACGGTGTCAAAGTAAATAAATATTGTATGTAAACATGTATCTGAATTTATGTTTTTTTTTTTCTTATATAATTATTTAAAAATGCATATATTATAATGTAGAGTTTGTATAGTATTAAATTATGCCATTTAATTTATGACACTGATGATGAATAGGTCTTCAAACTCACATATCAAATGTGATACACTTGAATTTAGAGGGTTAGTATTGACCCATATTTGACCTCACTGGAACTGGAGCCTCTTCCTGTAGATTAAGGGCCCCTTTCTGCTTTCTATAGGAAGTTCCAGAATTCTCTGCAGGCCGACTGTAAAGGATGGTGTATCTGTGGTAGTCCAGCATGGGCCTGTTTTAGCCCACATCATGAAGCGATCAGGCCAGTGATCCTGAACGGAGCTGACAGAGGCGTACACTCCTCTCTCTGCAGCACACAGACCCTCTTCCTCTTCACGCCTCAGCCTCCGCCGATGGTTGATAGATATTTCCTGCTCATTACAGCTGCCTTTCAAGGCTCAGATGACACAGCTTCCAAAAACTTCTTACCAGCCAAACGTCTCTCACACCTTAATTGGCCCTTGAATGTAGTACTTTTTTCCCCCGTCACTTGTAATGTCGTTAGTAAAGATGGCCTACAGTGTTGGTGGAAACTCAAGAAAAGCTAGCGGATATAAAAATCAATCTTTGTGATGTTTTTTGCTGTGCGAATCAGTTGAAACAGTCATCGAGTTACAGCCATCCACTTCCAAGCTATATTTCAGTGAGAACTGGCTAAATTGAAGTGTGGAGTTGAAGAGTTGGCAAAAAAAGCTATCTTTTACCCTGAGGGGGACTCTGGGGAGCACCTCCCTTTAAATCTAAAGAAACAACATCGATATCAACATCTGGGGCATCTTCTCCTCCCAACACGGACTTCTCTCTCTCTTTCTCTCTCTCTCTCTCTCTCTCTCTCCCTTCCTCTGTCTACTCTGTCTTTCATTCTCTCAACCAACTACACACACACTGTTCAGTGTTCACGTAGAATGAAAACTTCTTTGAATGAAAAATTAATGAACAGCACATATCAAAATATTCCTCTCAAATGCTTCTGTTTTCTTGCTTTTCCTTTTCTATCTAGCTTCCTCAATCATCACCACTACTTTTCTGACCCTAACATTAACTTAACTAGCACTTGCATTATGGAGAACATCACTTTTATGACATAAAAAAGTTGAATTTGAACATTGTACCATTCATCCCCTGCCCAAATGCTCCTTTACTGAAACAAATAATTTTAATTCTTTTTTCAGTGTCAATAAAATCAATGTATTCCTATAGATCTGCCTATTAATCCTACAACAGTCAAGCCCCGCCCATTCTTATTTAAGTTATAAGGAGTGTTTCTGTTGGAATACTTTCAGAAAAAAGCACAAACCAGGATCCTACATTATTCTTAACCACAGACTATCAAAAGTAACCTGTTAATTTGAAAGAAAAGTGAAAGAAAGTGTTTTTGGTACTTAAAACTGCACAAATGGTGAAATAACAAATGAGAAAAGTGTGAAATTTGGATGAAAAATCTAGCACACACTTATGCCACAATTGAAAAAAGTCAGATTTAGCGATCAGTATGTTATTGGATATCCATTTGCCTTCATGTAAGAGATCTCCTTTCTCCTTCCTTCCTCCATCCTGCTGTCAACATTCACACGCCTGAAAGCCCGGCCCGTTTTCCCCAGGAAAAGCAGTCTGGGTCAAGACGCTGACCTTTCCAGGACTGGCATTGACCTCTCAGGGGTACCAGCCACTTGTCTTCCTGCCCCTGGCCTGGGGCAACTAGTGCTAGTGACCTATGACCCTCAGGGCAGAGAAGTGAGAGAAGGCCAACGGCTCCATCAGAACCTCACTGCCCCGCAGACAGGTCAGCGTTGCTCCAGAGACAGAGAGGAAATTCTGCTCTGCTGTTAAAGAGCTGCTATGCGATCGGATTTCTCAGCCTGGCTGGATGGAGGAGCTCAGGATGTGCTAGCAAGCCTAAATCCACCAAAGCAGAGGGGTGGACTTTAGTATTGCATATGAGACTCCATTTACAGGTATTCTGAAAGGTCAAAGTGCCATCTGGGTGAGAAAAATAAGGATTTAAAGAATGATAAAAAAGAGACAGAATCTAGGGAAGCAGATAGGTGGGTAATTTTGCTATTTATATGGAAAGCTTCAGTGCACTGTGTTTTGTTTGAATGTTGTCACACCAGACACCAGAATAAGCTGATGGCCCTATTTTTGGTATCAAATGTCATTACAGCAGTCATCCTGAAACTTATATGATGCTTTTATTTAAACTACATTGTACTGTTTACTTTTGCCTTTAGTGTCTACACTCTTCAAAAAGATGCTTCTTCAAGGGTTCTTTGGTAAAGAAAAATGGTTCTATATAGAACCATGAACACTCAAAGAACCCAAAAGGTTCTTCAGATTGATGAGGAATGTGATGATGTTTTGGGTGCTATATAGAACAATTTTTAAAAAGGTTCTGTATAGAACCATCTTTAACCTTCTATAGAACCATCTATAATCAGTCTGAGGAACCCTTTTGCCATGCAAAGAATGTTTTATCAGCACAATGGCTTCTTTGACTGTCCATTGTTCTTTACCAAAAAACCCTTGAAGAACCATCTTTTATTTTATAGTATTATTTGCATGGTAGAACATTTTCAGTACTGCAGTGACACTGATGTGGTGGTGGTGTATTAGTGTGTGCTGGTACTATTGGATCAAACAAATCTGATGATGATTTTAAAACCTCAGTGTCACTGCTGGACCAACCAGGGAACAGTGTCAGGACTAGAGGACCAACACAAACTGTGCTGTGTCTGATCCACTCAAGACACACTAGCACACCACCACCACGTCAGTGTCACTGCAGTGCTGAGAACGATCCACCACCCAAACAGCTTTTCTGAATACTGTCTGATCTGCATTACATCAGTAAATATATACTGACAGAGCTGATTAGCTTATGGATCAACATGACAACAGATCAGCACTGAACTACTGAACTGCTCAGTTTTCTGTTTATGGTTTTGCTCCATTCTGACCTAAACAGTGTCTAACTGAGCTCCACATTTCTTTACAAACTCAGCAGAATTCACAAAGAATGTCTTTTCACATGAGTTCAGTTTGATGCTCACTTTGTGAAACACTCCCATGTAACTTCTTAGCAGAGCCGCTGCTCTGTATAGCCTACACAGTGCAGAACATTGTGCAGAGGCAGAGAGGACTTTGGCACGAGAGTGTGGGGTCTCTAAATAGACAAATTTCTATTATTAAGTTAAATAATCTCATCAGAAAATCTCACGAGAACTTCACATACACTACAACAAACTTTATGCTTTTTTATTTACATTTGTTAGCTGAACTGAACATAAACATTGAAATACGGTTCATATGTTTCTTCCAATAAGTTACTTTTATTTATTTATTTTACTTTAAAGTAAACAAAACACAAATGTCCAAATGTTTGCGTAACACCAAGTATGGACCACCTGGACATACATTTCTCCCAAAAATGTTCCTAATTTGTATCAAACCAAGTATAAGGTCAAACCACACAAACAGTACAGACACATACACGCTTGTGAAAGTAAGGACATGTAGTGCTGCGTGAACAGACACCTCTGAGAGAAGTCCTCTCTGCTTCATACTGCCGAGGCGCTGAGCGCTATACAAGAGCCGCACCTGGGCAGTCCTGACGCCCCAGATGACCATATGGATGGGCCAGAAGATACAAACACACACAAACAAAACTGCACCTGGATACACATATTAAGGCACACACACTCACATGTACACACATGAAAATGGTAGTGAGAGATGAAAGCACCTGGGTATAAGAGAGAGGGGGATGATGAGAGTGCACCTGGGCATTTATCTATCCATAGTGGCCATGTGGACAAGAGGGAGAGGGAGCACCTGGGGCATCCTGAGTAGAATGAGAGAAAGAGGTGGAGGGGAGAGAGAGAGAGAGAGAGAGAGAGAGAGAGAGAGAGAGAGAGAGAGAGAGAGAGAGAGAGAGAGAGAGAGAGAGAGAGAGAGAATAAGGTTTATCTCTATAAGGTAGCTTTCAGTGCAGAAATGTTCTAAAATCACACAGCTTCAATTAATGAAAAGGCTGTATCTCTCTCTCATCCTCTCTCTCTCTCTCTCGCTCTCTCTCTCTCTCTCTATATATATATATATATATATATATCTTTCTTCACAAAATACTAGCATAGTTCAGCATGGTTCAGGTAAGGACAAGTTTAACCAAATCAAATGTTTTTTTTTCATTTTTTTGTACTTGTATTTGTTATTTATATATCATTTAAACTCACATTACATAGTAATGTATTAAAATGTGCCGTATATTATTATTAGTATTTTTTTTATTTAACATTATTTATTATTATTATTATTATTATTATTATTATTATCATTAAATAGTTCCTGTTCAATTATTCTTTTTTTGGGCAAAATGCTTCATTTATATATCCTCTTGGCCTTTGAGCTAACCATCCCCAACCATGATTAGAAGTTACATTTTCTTGTGAAAGTGAAGTTTTCCATTTTTTCTGTGTCCAGTCACACAGCCCTTTGTGCAGTGGATGGTCCTGGTGCGGACATTCATAAGGAGCTCATTTAGAACAGAGCCTGTCGTTAATAGGACTCCCATCAACCCCGTCTTCATCTGCATTTTGGCACCATAATTTCCAGCCTTTAATAGCATCATATCTTTGTTTTATTTGACCGTTATCCTGCACGCGTCTCTTAAGAGTGTGCCTGTGGGCCAGCGGTGTGTCGTTTTGCCTTGTGAAATATCTCTTTCATGCGTTTTATTTGATTACTTTAATCTTTTATTTTCCGACGCAGTACTTTAGTGCTCTAAAAGAGAGGCAGATGCCTTCTTAAAAGGCGATTATTGTCAAGGGCCCGCTCCCTCGCCAACACCTGTTCCACGGCAATTTACTTGTTTACTGACGAACTCTGAAGGTGATAATTTATCCCAGCCTGTTCTTTGTTCCCCATCCATGCTCCTACTGTTCTGCACAGCAACACAACCTGTGTGTGTGTTCATGAGAAAGAGAGAGACAGAGTGGGTGTTTATGTGTATACTCTCCTCTGAGCTTGGGTTCGAGGAAGTACAGTAGTGTACAACTTCGAGGAGGTCACTGTAGCAGTTACGCCTTCAAAAAATCGGCATAGCTGATGGGTCCCCTGCACAGCGGGCTCTGGCCAACTGTTCATGTCATTAATTTATGATTTAAAGTGATTAACATTAAATGATTAAAGTGATTATTTCAAGTGGGGTGCTTTCAGGCCCAAACGATGTGTCCATCTCTTTCCTCTCTCACTCTGCGAGTGTCCAGCCTTCGTGCAGTTTTAAGCCCACATCAGGGATCTCCTCAGCCTCTGCCAGAGCTACTAATCTGCCATCATTCATGGCTGACTCGTACAAACCACTAACGCTAATGCTAAGTCCTGGCACCTGCATCCGGACCCTCTCGCTTGCAGTAAACAACTGAGAAGAAAAACGCTGCAACCTGGCAGAGCTTTGCTGCTAGTGGTGGGCAGCCAGCTCCCTCTAGGTGGCGGGGCATTAAAAAGCAACTGAGCCTGTCTTGTCTGAATCGGTGATTTGGGTTTTCACGTTGGATGACTTTTTCCACTCGTGTGCATTTTCGCAGGCTTTGACTTTGCCACAAGAGATGGAGCTTTTCTGCCAACCTCCACATAAGGGCACTGGTCCTATCGGCCCTAGGTGAATGAAATCGCTGAAAAGATGCCATCGAGCGAAACAGTTACGTTGAGTAGATGGATCATCAGTGTGGCATCCAGGGCAGGCTTGCGTGCTTCCATTGGCCCTGTTCATTTGTCGAGATATGCAAATGGGGAGTTTTAACACACTGAAGGGAGAATTTGTGGGCAGAAACATGTGGTTTCTGAAGGCGGAAAGTGAATTAAATTGACTGCTTTTTTCTCTTTATCTGTGCAAAACAAGGCATCGTAAAAGTAAAGTTACCTTGTGTCCTTTTAAATGAAGCACCTGCACAGCAGAGTCTGCTGCTAGAGTCCCCCAAGTGCTAATGCATTAAGCTTTCCTTTGATATTATGAAGAAGCACTGACCTCATTTAAACTCTATAGCTAGCAAATACCTCATACCATTAGCCTCAAATGCTCATTTGACTCCCGTTTGTGCTGAAATGAGAGAAAAATGTAATGTTTTTATAAGCAAAGAGAACTGCAGGAGAATGAAGATGAAGAAATACTGTTCAGATGTTTTAATAAAAAAAAAATCAAGTGGTAATTATTCTTTACTTAAAAGATTTAAGTCTTAGGAAATTAAGTTATCTATCTAATCTGTCTGAAATCAAGATAAAGTGCAAGTAATACAAGCCAAACTATAAATATTTGTATTTTTTATCATTCAGCTTGAAATGGTAACCTTACTTAGAATAAAAAAAAAAAAAAAAAAAAACTTAATAAAAATAACCACATCAAAAATATGTCATAAATATAGTTGACAAAATGTCAATTTCTATTAGAATATCATGAAAAAGTTTATTTTAAAAGTGACTGTTTCATTAAGAAATCCAGAATTATTTGAATATTTCATTAATAAGTTACTACATAGTATTAGTAAATAATAAATTGCTATTTTAAACGAAATCAACATTAAAACTAAAAAGACTTCTATAAACATGATTAAAATATGACTATAAAAGTTTTCATTTCATTTCAACTAGGTTTGAACTATTTCTAAACTTAAAGATGACAGGGAGAGCTCTTTCAACTAATGGCATAGATGAACATTCTAGATTTTCTAAAGAACATGGTTCTACAAGCATGTAGAGCAGGGCAATGCTGGGCCTAGAGATCTACCACCTTGGAGAGTTTAGATCCAACACAGCAGAGATAGACATTCAGATTACCCTGAAAGCATTCATTACCTGCATCAGGTGTGTTGGATGAGGGTTGTCATGATATCAAAATTTTGATCTCAATATTAATACCAAGTGTAGCATCACAAAAATTTAATATTATTATATAATATTATTGGCTATAAAGTAAACACTCATGATTGTATTTAATGCCAAATGTGTATCTGATATATTTGTATATTTTTCAGTGTAATTAACATCTGTAATCTCTCTGATACAGAACTTTTCAGTTGTAAACAAACTACAGTGTTAAACTGGGGAAACATATTTTTAAGAGACAGTACTGAGAGTATTGAAAGTTAGAGTACAGAATTCATCCAATAACTTATCCGCTTAATCCTGATCAGGGTCATGGTTAGTCCTCTATTCCCTCACTGGCCACAGGGCATTACAGAGTTTCCCAGCCAAGTCCATTACAGGACACCAATCCATCGCTGACTGCACAAACCACACACACGGACAACTTAGAGCACCCAATTCACCTGACCTCCATGTTTTTGGACTGTGGGAGGAAACCGGAGACCCTGGAGACCTCAGACCTTTGTTACCTGACAAAAATCACATAAATCTGAATATATTTGTCCAGCAACTACAACAGAAGAAGCTTTGTGGAGAAACTCGCTCTCATAAGCGGCAGCAGCACATGAATCAAGCGAGGGTCACCTTTACCTCACCTATATTTGAGCTCCCCATGTGGTCTACAGCACACTACTTGTAGTTTTAGGTTAAGTAGCAGTTTACAATGCTGTGAGCCCTCATCTATAAAGCAGTGTCCTTACACAAGCAGCGCTGGCACTCATTTGAGTGCCTGTGGTGCCACGACTTCCACTTTTGTTATTAATCTAATGAGTGAAGTTTAGGTGCTAAAAGAGGGCCAGGTGCGTGTGTGTGTGGCAGCCTGGCCTTGGGGACGCCGTGTGTCAGTGTAATTGTGTATGTGAGTGCGAGTGAGTGTGTGCGTGCATCAGGTGGGCTTGAACTGCCTCATTTGACACAGACAGCATGTGTTCTGGACGTGTCGTAACCTGAGCAGCAGGACTGTGCTGCCTAATGATGAAAAACTGGCATCTGCCACCTAAATTATCATCATCAGCTTCCCCTCAATACACCCCCTCCACCTCGCCATACACTCTACTGTCTCACACTGATCACGTGGATCCTGTCCAGATAGTCAAGTAAGACAGTAAGAGGAGATCCATGATGTGGGAAGCATGTCAGAGAGTCCGTTATTATCCATTTTCAAACTCAAGCTTAAGTTTGCAGAGCAGATTTACGTCCATAATCAGGGCACCTCTCCTCAATTCTGTCATTTATCACTAAGAACCCTGATTTTACGTAATTACACACAAGCTGTCAAAATATGATGAAGGGATACACTGTGATTGTGGGTGTGCAAAAGTTTGGGAACCCTGATTGACATGTATTATTGAAAGCTGGAAAGCAGGAGATGCCATAATGCATGAATAAAGAATTCAATTGATGTGCAGTAAAAGTCTTATGCACCACCTGTATAAAAAACATTTTAAGCATCACATATTGGGTCTATGCATGCCTGTCTTCTGGTTTTCCATGTAATTTCAGTTTTATATGCATGTCAACAAGCAGATAAGTTGACTGTAATAGGCATTTATAGTTGATGAGGTTTAGAGTAGGATGGGTTCCCTCTGTTGAGCCTTGGTTCCTCTCACGGCTCTTCCTCTAGCTTGTTGGGAGTTTATTTTCACTGTTGTCACTGGCTTGCTCATGTGGAGCTGAGATAGAGATATTTAATCTTTTTTTTTTTCTGTAACACTGTTTTGTGACATCAGTTGTACAAAGTGCTATGCAAATAAAATTCAACTGAACTGTATTGAATAATGGTCAGGAGCCAGAACCTCAACCCAAAACCTAAACCCAAACCGGGTCCTAATCTTAATACTGTATCAAGAATGTGTCTATAATGTGAACATCTGTAGTAGATTATCTACAGAGTTTATTAAAATACACAGGATCACTGTATTTGATTACTAAGTTATTTGAGTTACTTCTAAACTTCTAGCGATACCAACACATTTTCCTCAACATGTGTGAAATCTGGCCTTAACCTATGTGTAAACATCTCAGCTCAGTGTGAATAGTAAGGCTCAGCAAATCCTCATAAACGCTAGGAGTAAGAATGCCCCATGGAGCCAGCATGCTGGGCACACACAGAGAGGCAATGGTGCCATGTCTGCTGTGTGCTGGCTAGCGTTGTTGTGGCGAGGGCCAGAGTCTTCGCCCGCCCTGAGAAATAATAAATAATGGGTCCGTTTTGTTCTCGGCTGTGGCCCACAGCCCGCGCCATCAGACATTAGAGGCAATTTGCAGTCACGCGCAGGCTCGCTTCATCTAAAATATTATCAATGAGCTTGTCAACCCCGGCCCTAACCTCCTTTTGTTATTTTCGGCAGCAGCCTCGGTAGAATCGGCCGCTCGAACCGGGCTCGTACCCCTGCTCCCCCTGTAGACTAGCAACAGGATGTCATACACCTGTTTTGCTTAAGGCTGGGGCTCTGGGCGCCCTCTCTCTCTCCGCTGCTCCAGCATTGGCCCGTACGCTCGCCCGGCTGGGCGTATATGTCAGGATGTGAAATGATGGTTGTTGTAGGTGCAGCTGTTGCATAAGAAGAGTGCCAGGGGCGTAAGCTTCCCACCGTGAGCTTTAATTTGCTCTCTCTCTCTCTCTCGGCCCCTCACCTTCACTAGGCCTCTGCAGATGCGGCAGGGCCAATGCCCTCACACAGATGGGTCCCAGCCCAAGGCGGTTTGTGTGCATGTGTGTGTGTGTTTGGGACAAAAGCCATGAATCCCAAAGAAGCCCACTCTACACTGCATCATCTACCTTGTGGCAGAGAGAGAAAGCACCAGGCTATTTTTGACTTAGCAGGTAGCTTTTGTTGGACAGATCAATGTAAATAACCTCACTTTAGAAACATATTAATATTAGACCTGTTCAGAAGGCAAAATCAGGGCTAATTTTCTACTAAAACATTAAAGTTCATTGGCAAAAATGACTGATATTAAAAATTGGTCTAAAACGTTTACAATTTTTCACTTTAAAGTCACTATTCAATGTAAATAACAGCAGTTCTGAAAATGTAAAATGATGAAAAAGATCAATTTTTAGCACATAAACAATATAAAACTACTAAAACACATGCTAATATCAGTGGAACAATTTCATGTGTTTTTATTTTCTCTGCTTGCTTTTATTTTGAACAACATGGAGGCATTACAGGCCATTTTGTCTTTGTTATCTAAGCTGTCTGCTGTTTTCCAACTCGTAGATATGTTCTCATTGTGCTCGTCTCTTCTTGCTCACATCAATAGCCGCCTCTGCCATTTTCTGGCTGTAATCAGAAGGCTGAGTGTAGTTGCTGGGGAGTGTTTAAGATCGTGTGAATGGCGGTATATCCTCAGCGGCATTTCACTGGGGGCCCCTCAACAGGAGGCCCTTTTGTGAAGATGTCTTCCTCCCAGCCAATCAATAGCTTTTGTTGTGCTCCCAGCATGCAGTGTGTGCTGATGCTCGGCAGCAGGAAATGTTGGGGAAACACACCCGCACCACCACTTATACACTTACACTAATATGTCAGCAGCGCTCTCGCTTCCACTGCAATGTTAAATGACTGGCTAATTAAATTAAGCCTCGGAATGGATGTTATGCAACCTACGTTTGATTTGTTGGCTTCTGGAATTTAAAGAATCAGCATTTCAACTGTGATAACAGTAAATTACATATTTATGTGGTCAAATTATCACTGCAAAAAACTTTGGACAAGAGAATCTGTTGATAATAATAGAATAAAATAGAATAGTGTATATTAAAAAAAGCAAATGATCAATTTTTAAGTTCATTACTCATAAAGTGACATATTTCAAGTCATTTTTTATTTTAATTTTGATCAGTGTGACTTATAGCTCATGAACATCAGAACTCCAGTATCTGAAATGATTGAAATATTTCATAAGATCAAACAGAAAAGGATGTACATTACAGGAATGTCCAACAACAGCTAAACCCTCAATACTTGGTTAGGGGACCTTTACCAAAGGTACCAGTGTGGCATGGCTTGGAGGCAACCAGCTCTTTCATAGTATTGTAATTTCTTGATGCAGCACTGTTTATATATAATATGCATGATATTATTGCAATGAAAAGCAAAATTCATCCATTTTCTTATATATATTTTTTTGTTTCAGTCATCTAAGCATCATTGCTCAGGAAAGATCTGCTAAAGATATAAGCCACTCAATGATATGCATTACTCTGCTTTTATCACAGTATAATGTATTTTGCAATGGCTTTGAATGTACCTCAATCAGATTTTAGGACCGGCAATTATGATCCAAAAAGATGTGTTTGTCTAACAACAATTGGCCCTTTTGCTTGCAAGCTTTACTGTTAAAGTGTAAATAAAAGCAAAAGTTGAAACATGCTGTGGTGTTGGTTAGGGATCCAGTCTTTTGTCCGGAAGGTCGTTGTTTTGATCCCCTGGCAGGTCATGACTGAAATGCTCACTGGGTGCCATAAGAAAAAGAGGCGGCCTACTTCTTTGTGCATGTGTTTACTGTGTGCTTCATTGCATGGAGGTGCAAACACACTGGTCGCTGATTGTGCACTATCAATTTCAAATATGTTAACAACAAGCCTTGCAAAAAAAGTTCCATCATGGGTTTCTGGACACTATTAGGAGATGGTTGTATTGTGGTATATAAAGGTTATGCTACAGTAATGTAACTAGTTTTACTAAAGTAAAACTAATAAAGGTATTTAAAACTAGTGCTACACTGTAGTGCCATAGTAGCATCCAAATAACCATGATGGTTTTAGATATTTGTGTTTTAGATATTTGTAAGGAAATGCATAGCCACCAAGGAACATTATGGAAAAGCTGTTGATTTAGACATGTTAGCAGGTCTGCTTTTAAAGCTTAAAGGCTTTTGTCTATCTTTAGATGCACTTCGAGCTCACAAAATCCACGTGACTTAAGTTTAGCTAAACAAATATGTTGTCAGAAACATGTAAGGTACACCTGTACTGTTGCTGTCATCCACTTTTTTGTCACCGATTGGAAGTGTTTGGGATGTGATGCTGTTTATTAACAAGGCCACAAAAAAGGAAAAAGAAAAGCAAAAGAAATGAAAGCCTCACGCTCTCTCTCGCGCCTTCGCACATCACTGTCACACTGCGGCCTTCTTTCAAGCCTCTATTTACCCATGAGCAAGCGAGTCAAATGAAGTCTATTCGCGCCGCACGTTTACACGCAAACAGGCACAAGCAAAAAGGGGGGAAAAAAGAGAAAAGATTCAATTGTCACCTTTCAGGAGCAACCTCCAGTGCTCTGGCTGCCTCGGCGACAGCTGCCTTTGATGTTAGCAACTACCACACGAGCTATGAAGACGCACCGTGGAGGGGAAGTTGACAGATAAAACAGAGCACGCCGCCATCACTCTCGCGCCCTGCATAATGAGGGGGACCCGGAGAGCGAGGCAGACAGCAGCCCGGTCGAATTACCGAGCCACCGCTGAGGTGTGTGTTTTCTGACAGCTTTTTCCAGGCAGCCGAACGCATTTCCATACCACTCTCCCTCAGAAGTGCTGACACCAAAAATGAGAGAGAGAGAAAGCGAGAGAGAAAGAGAAAGAGAGAGAGAAAGAGAGAGCAAGCCTTTGATGAAAATGTTTGTGGTCGGAAGTCTCTCTCTCTCTCTCATCGTAACAAGGAACAACAAAATCCAAAGCAGAGGGGAAATGGTTGTTGAGTCAAGCTGAGGCTCAAAGCACTCAAATCTCCCTGCATGTTTTCAGCCAGTCATTCCACCACACGAACCTGGAACCTGAGGGACCCTACAGAGCCCCCAAGATCAATGCCCCAAAACAAATGAATTTTAATGTTTCTGTGTGTTGTTAAAAGGGCCAAAGCTCGAACCCATTTGCTGCTGTTTTCCACAGACAAATGCTACTGTTGTATCTGAACTGTATGTTATTAATGAAGGACGGCGTCCAGGCATCAGCTTTATTTAATGTGTATACTCTTAAAAATTGAGGTTACTTAATACTTGCCTTGGATGCACATCATTCTTGAGACACAAAGTAATATAATGTAATTTCTATGAATGTCATGTCTATAAGCCTAAACACACAAGACACTATAATAAACTCATAATGCATTAAAAACATGGCTGTATTTATAAAAATGTAATGTTTAATATGTTGTCATAATCATTATAAGCTATGTTATTATGTTATACATATGTAACAAAGACACTTGTAGGAGCTCACAAATATAACTTCTAACTGGCCTAAAATATCATATATCTCTCACTGATAATCTTTTCCCATAGTGAAAGCCTGAAACTTTACTGTTAGCTGTGCAATGCATGAGTGGTTAAAAGTAATTCTCAGTATGTAGGCAGCTGCGTTAGTCATGATACATAATGCACTTGCTTTGTTATTGATTTATAACATTATGATGCATTATGCTAATATATAAGGCATAATAAACATGACTATAATGGTATTTTTATAAATATGTACAGCCATGTTTATGCCTTATCAATGCACGATTAATTGTTTTGGTTGTGTTCATGACATTCACAGAAATCTAAAGAGCTCTTCTGTGACACTGCTAAAGTACACTAATGGTGTATTTTGTAAATATACTAATTCCTTTACATTTGCTAAGAGTTAAAAAATCCAAGCAGCTGCAGTCTCTGGACTAGTCTAGCACTGGGACGCGTTCTCCCCTGCAACAGAGCCTGCTGACTCCATAGCTTGACGACGGGGCTAAACAGCAAAGGCGTTATTGCCCCCTGGATAGGTCATTTGGTGGCTGTAGCCAAGAGCTAAACTGAAAGAGGGCTTTTAAAGAGGGGAACAGGTGCGACTCACCGTAGGGGTTGGATGAGGCACAAACGCTGCGGCCCGATCGTCATCGGCGAACATTCTCTCGCTGCCTCGTAATTAGGCCACGGCTTCAATAGAAACTAACTCAGGCCATATGGGCTAATGTAGGCGCAATGGAGACCCCCCACACAGGTAACAGTCTGTCAACACCAAGGCCAGCTCCCAGTAAACCAACACCACCACCGCCAGATAACCCACCGCTTAAGGCAGACAGGAGTGTGAAAAGGGAGGAAAAATGCACCTCGTTTTTTTTTAAAGATTGGCTGGCGGTTGAAGGTCAGCATGGATATAAGGCATGCTGAAACATTGCCACGGTTTCATTATACTTACTTTTCACAAAGTAAGGATGAAGTCTTTGTGCGTAACAGGACTCAGGCTTGAGGCCTTGAGGTGTTAGAAGACAAAAACAAAGCACACATCCAGGTAGCTAGCCTGATTTCTTGCTCTGATCACCCTCTCTCTTTCTCGTTTGTATGCCAGCTGAGTTAAACAGACTCTCTTCTGCATCTGGCATGTTACACTGGGGAAGCAGGAAATATCATCTAGATCTACAGCACCAAATTTAAAGCCATTTTTAAAAATAAAGCTGCCAAATATTATACTGAAACAGTTGAAGCTAAAAAGAAGAGGACTATGAACAAGATGGATGGATACAATCAGAAGAATCATGATCACGCCATTAAGAAGCCTGAAGACCAAAGACAGGATGTTTTGGAGGAACAGTATCCATTCATTTACCATTAATCCATTCTTACCAATAATAATAATAATAATAATAATAATAATAATAATAATAATAATAAAACATCTTAACTACTTAACCACAAGTTCAGAGTAATGCTGAGTCCCCATACCTCTCCACAGGGTGCATAGCATCCCTCTATTTTAGCCAGGACATGGTGGAATAGCTGCCAAATATATCTGTTTTTCAATGAGGAACCAGCTCTGTTTATATGACTGGTCTTACTGCTCTGAATGCTGATATTTAAAGCTTAATACAATGTCTAATTATTAATCAACTCATTCCTTATTAATTTAGATAATGTATTTAGTAGCTAGATGTTCAGCATCTCTTGTAAGCATTTGCTTGCTATCTTTCTCATTTGAACATTGGATTTCTGTAAAGCTGCACTTGTGACAAAGGCCTCTATACTCTGTACAAATACATTTGAATAGAACTGACTCAAATAATAAAGCTTAGCATCTGATGTGCCTTGCTTTGAGTTTGTTTAGCAGAAAACATTTAGACATTTCGAGCAGCCGCCCCGGCTCCATATGTCAGTGCAGTTAGCTGAGGCTTTATCATCTTAAATGGTGAGGGACTCGTACGGATAACAGCCTCGCGCCAGATGAGGTGGCTGAAAACAAAAGAAGCGGGCGTCCAATCTGTCTGCATCAGGGGAAGGCATTATGAGAGCTTGTGGGAGCCAACATCTGTTGTGGCGAGAACACGATGCAACACGACCAAATGATGTGTGTGTGAGTGTGTGTGGGAGCTCACTAATGTGCGACTTCAAGTCCAAGCAAAGTGGCCGACAGATTCTCCGATGAGAGATGTGTTTGTTTCACAGTTTGCGGAGTTCATGTCAATAAATGTTTTGGATTAAAAATGCTCTTCAGAACGCGATAATTGATTCGGCGTGAAATAGCGCGTGTTGATAATTACGGATGCTGGAAAAACACACGGCTGCGGAATATTTATCAGATGTCTCGGCTGCCGCTGCCGAGCTGTAGAGGAGTTTAATGAATTTGTCATAAGGCCCTACCCGACCGTCTGATATTAGCTAATGAGGCCTGCTATACAGTAGAGCCTGGTTTACAATGAAAGACAACAAATGCTACTTTACATGCCAGTCCCATACGGGTATAAACAGCACAATAAGCCAGAGAATTTATGGTATCTCAACATGCCATGAGATTTAATCTTAGTGTTTCTACAGGAAATCCAGTCATTCATTCATATAAACCAACAGACCAGACAATCAAAGTGAAGATCTCTTATTTCAGACACATTATGAGAAGAACCAGTTGAGAAGACAGTTATGTTGGAACAGTTGAAGGTAAAAAAGGAAGAGGACCAGCAACCAGATGGATGGATACAATCAGAGGAATCATGAAGGCAGTAAGAAGCCATCCAAGAATCCATATGGTCACCAGTTGTATGAAATGACTTGAAGGCACTTAATAATAATAATAATAATAATAATAATAATAATAATCTTAACCATGTAATCCAGGTCAAGGTTCACATACCCCTCCATTGGGAAATGGGCACAGCATTCCACTATTTCAGCCAAAGAAAGGACTGGGTGGCAATCCATTGCTGGCAATAATAATAATAATAATAATAATAATAATAATAATAAATAATCTTGACCAAACAAGTTCAGGGTCGTGGTAAGTCCCCATACCCCTCCATGGGTGCTGGGCATGGCATCCCACTATTTTAACCAAAGCCAGGAGATGGTGGCAGTCCTTCACTAATAATAATAATAATAATAATAATAATAATATAAAAGTAATTCCGTTTTCCTCTCAGCCATGGTTTACTGTGTCTAGTATAAACTTCAGTAATTTTCCCTTTGACACCAGCAAGTTTAAGCAGAGCAGCAAAGCAGGAGTTCAGCTTAACAGCCTTGTAAAATACAGTTAATAAACTTATCTGTTAAAGGCATCCAACCTGACTTCTCACTGAGATCAACATCACTGACAGGATTCACATGTGCACGTTTCCTCCCCTGAAAGCCAGGAACGATAATGAGTGTTGATCTTGTTAACAAGGTGTCACTTACAGAGAAAAGATCATTAACCTAAAGCTAAATTGCAAATCCTCCATCCAAATGACAGGCTGACAATGCTAATTCCTCCTTCGTCAAATCTCTCACTCTGTCTTCCAGGTGTAATAAATATAATAAGAGGATTGTCACATTATTATAATTTTGTGTCATGTGCTATGACACTCCATTTAGATTGAAATGAATGAGAAGACTCTCCTCCCCCAACTAACCACATTAACTTAAATAAGACTCTCCTCCCCCAACTAACTCACATTAACTTCCAGTAATATCAAAACAATTTTAAAAACAACATATGGAACCATGACTACACAAATAAAAGTTCTTTACATGGTGAACAGTTCTTCTTTATGATAATCGTATATATGTGGTTCTTGAAAGGGTTCCACTACTGTACAAATTAAAATGTATATACTATATAGAACTATATAGAACTATTTTTTCTAAAATTTAGTGAAAATTGTTTTTTGTTTTTTTTGGGGGTCTGAACCATACTCTTAAAAAAGATCATTCTTCAAGAGTCTTCCATGGTGAAATGGTTCTTCAGATTGATGAGGAATGTGCTGTAGATGGTTCTATACAGAACCTTTTTGAAAATGGTTCTATATAGTCCCCAAAAGGGTTCTGCTATTGTTACAATGCCAAGCTTGTTGGTGCTATATAGAACCATTTTCAAAAGGCTTCTATATAGAACTAGCTACAGCACATTCCTCATCAATCTGAAGAACCCCTTGACCAGGTCAATAACTCTTTGGGTTCTTTGTGGTGGAATGGGAAATTTGATTCTTGCCAGTAAGAGTCTAAATTCTGTTTTGTATTCTATTTTTAAGCTTTGATTCTTTATTTAGAACTATGTATTTTAGCTGATCACCTGTCATTTTCTGGGTGATCAGCTCGCATTAGCATTAGCTAGCATTAGCTGTTTGTTTTGATCAAGCAGGCTAGATTTTCTGTAGTTCAGAATGCAGGACCCACTTTGTTTAAGTAAAACCCACTGAGATTGAGTTCTGCATTTTTGTACAGATTAGTTTGGATTTTACAAAGTAACTTAAAAGCAACAAGAAATGAGATTACTTTGTATAAAGTAATCACATTACAGATTTAGAGAAGTAATTAGTAATTTGTAATGTAATGACCCCAACCCTGTCAGATCCTGTCAGTGGAGAGTTCTTTGGTTGTAGATGATGGTTGTAAATGTGCAAATGTGAACAAATTCTACACCATTGACTTTTTCAGACTTTTTCTTATTCCTGAAGTCTACAACCAAGTTGAGAACCATTAAGAAGTCTTTATTTATGACATGAACCAATTTCCTACACTATTAAAAAATGATGGTTCTTTGAGGGCTTTTTAGTAAAAAAAAAATGGTTCTACATAGAACACTCAAAAGAACATTTCCAGTGGATAAAGGGTATATCAGATAAGAAAAGTGTTGTAAATGGTTCTTTTTTTTAAATGGTTCTATACAGCACCAAAAAGGGTTCTGATGTAGTTACAATGTCAAGCTTGTAATAACAAAGGAACCCTTTCTGGTGCTATAGAACCATTTTCAAAAGGCTTCTATACACAGTGAGGAAAATAGGTATTTGAACACCCTGCAAATTTGCAATTTCTCCCACTTAGAAATCATGGAGGGGTCTGAAATGTTCATCTTAGCTCCATGTCCACTGTGAGAGACATAATCTAAAAGAAAAAAAATCCAAAAATCACAACGTATGATTTGTTACTGCTGCAAATAAGTATTTGAACACCTGTGAAAATCAAAGTTAATATTTGGTACAGTAGCCTTTACAGAGGTCAAACATTTCCTGTAGTTTTTCACCAGGTCTGCACACACTGCAGCAGGGATTGTGGCCCATTCCTCCACACAGATCTTCTCCAGATCAGCCAGGTTTCTGGGCTGTCACTGAGAAACACAGAGTTTGAGCTCCCTCCAAAGTAGGTCTGGAGACTGGCTAGGCCACTCCAGAACTTTGATATGCTTCTTACGGAGCCACTCCTTGGTTATCCTGGCTGTGTGCTTTGGGTCAGTGTCATGTTGGAAGACCCAGCCATGACCCATCTTCAATGCTCTAACTGAGGGAAGGGGGTTGTTCCCCAAAATCTCGCAATACATGGCTCTGGTCATCCTCTCCTTAATACAGTGCAGTCGACCTGTCTTATGTGCAGAAAAACACCCCCAAAACATGATGCTTCCACCCCCATGCTTCACAGTAGGGATGGTGTTATAGGGATGGTACTCATCATTGTTCATCCTCCAAATATGGCAAGTGGAATTAAGACCAAAAAGTTATATTTTGGTCTCATCTGACCACAGCACTTTCTCCCATGACTCCTCTGGATCTTCCAAATGGTCATAGGCAAACTTAAGACGGGCTTGGACATGTGCTGACTTAAGCAGGGGAACCTTCCTTGCCATGCATGACTTTAAACCATGACGTCTTAGTGTTTTAGCCACAGTAACTTGGAAACAGTGATGCCAGCTCTCTTCAGGTCATTGACCAGCTCCTCCCATGTAGTTCTGGGCTGATTCCTCACCTTTCTTAGGATCATTGATACACCACGAGGTGAGATCTTGCATGGAGCCCCAGTCAGAGGGAGACTGACAGTCATGTTTAGCTTCTTCCATTTTCTAATAATTGGTCCAACAGTTGAACTAACAGGTCTTTGAGGGCCAGAATGTTTGCTGATTGGCAGGTGTTCAAATACTTATTTGCAGCAGTAACACACAAATAAAATATTAAAAAATCATACATTGTGATTTCTGAATTTTTTTTCTTTTAGATTATGTCTCTCACAGTGGACATGCACCTAAGATAAACATTTCAGACCCCTCCATGGTTTCAAAGTGGGAGAACTTGCAAATTCGCAGGGTGTTCAAATACTTATTTTCCTCACTGTAGAACCATTTACAGCACATTCCTCATCAATCTGAAGAACTCTTTGGGTTCTTTGATTGTTCATGGTTCTATACAGGATCTTTTTTTTTTTCTAAAGAACCCTTGAAGAACCATCTCTTTTAAGAGTGTACTGTTGTACTATTGCTTCTAGGCTATTTCTTGCTGTTATCTGTTGGTTGTGTAGTTTCCCACCACTTTGTTTTACATTTTTTGTTCTCCGCTGTAGGTAGTGAAATACAGAGTGAGAGAGAGAGAGAGAGAGAGAGAGAGAGAGAGAGAGAGCATACAGATGAGGCCTTCCTCTCTCGCATCAAACTACAAAACAGCCCAGCTGTCAG
>BRDA01055832.1:0-22548 GCA_036984385.1 Crenuchus spilurus | reverse complement strand
TGAAATGAAACAGTGAATACAAGATTAATGCACTGCATTTTCAAAAAAAATATCTCTTAATTTAAATTGCAAGGTTTTTTATACAGCAACTACATTAAATACATGCAAAATGTTGACTTTTTTTGTACATAAGCTCATCAATTTATTTTATAATTTAAAAAAACTTTTCATATTATATAAGGTTTCATATAGGATGCACAGCACTAAATGGACTTCATGTAGGCTCATCTTGCAACACACATTTGTGTTACAATAGGTCACCCTTCAGCAGGACAAAAGTTAAAAGCTCAGTTCAATTTCTTTGTATTATTGTAACCAAAAATTAACATTTTAATTTTTTCCCCGCATTTTTCAGTCTTATTCTACAAAGATGTGGCACATGGCTTATTATCTGACATTAAATATCAGGCCCGTAGCCAAGGGGGGTGCGTGGGGTGCGTGGGGTGCGTTCACACCCCCCCCACAGAGCCAAAAAGGTCCACCCTAACCAATGTTGTACAGACAAAATCGTATGTTAACATCTAGATGTATGTTGCTTCTGTACATGCAAGCAATGCATGTGTCTGTCTTCAATTTCATTTATTCCTTTTATCTTGAGTAACTCATTGTCCCCTCTCCCAAAATGGTACATCCCTATGCCCTAATTAATCAGGTCACTCAGGTCAGTCCACTCACCCTCTACTACACTGCAGCTGCAGCTGCAGAGTTTGGTGTGACAAACACTGGTAAGTTTATTACATATATAGCTTTATTAGCCTACTGTACTTCAGTAACTTAACATTTTTCTGTGTGAAAAGTACACTGCATTGTTTTCACAGCATAACAGTAAGTTACTGCAGAGAGTCTGGTTACTGTGCAATTTTAAGAAAGGTGTAGCAATAAATGCATTATGGTGAAGTGATGAATCATGGCCTATGATGGCCAGCACATGTCTTTACCATGTGTTAGTCTCTGGAGACCTGGCCCTGGGTTTGCTTGAGTTTAATGATGAGATACAACTCTCTGGTTTAACTCTATGGTTATTAGTACAGTTTTGAATAAGAGAATCAGATGCCCTCTTACATATACATTATTATCTCCACCAAGGAGGTTATGTTTTCGGTACCGGTAGCGTTTGTTTGTCAGTTTGTCAGTTTGTCTGTTTGTCTAACCTAAAGGGCCAAAAATCAACAAATCAGCATTTTTCACCTCCAAAAATGCAAATTTTTCTCTGTTCCCTGGAGGTGTGCCCCTTGAGGTCCCAACCAGAGCATTGCACCTGGACCCCTTTAAATGATCAACTCAGTGTGAAGGTGAATTATTAAGGGAATAATATAAGGCTACTCATCAGAATGTATCAAATATGGACAAATTTTGTTTTATGTTGTATATTATTGCCATTTGTCATATTATAAGTCTTTAAATTAGAGTTTGTCCTATATGGAATATAATGAAGAATTACCCCTCTCCAATTCCCAAACGTACCTGAAAAGGCTTCAGCTTCATGGGGCCGCCTACCCCGGCCTCACTGGCTTCAGCCCTTCGGGCCTCGCCTTTCCCCAAAACAGGTCCACTTTCTTACAAAAAGCACCCCCCCATAACAGAAGCTGGCTACGGGCCTGAATATATAATTGGCAGCTCAAAATAGACAGAGATGAATAATTTCAGTAGAAAGAAGAGAGTTTCAGTTTTCATGTGACACTTTCTTTTTTAATGCATCTCAAAAAACAAGAAAATAATGAATACTGAATCTGATAAATATACAAAGTATGCTGGACCCACCAGCAGTTCTAGGCTATTTAAGCATCAAAGGTTGCCTATAATTTGAGGATATTTATATCATTACTGGGTGAATCATATGTAGAAATGTTTTATACAAAATGTATACAGAACCCATACAATTACTACAAAAAGTAAATAATATATTGTGTAAACATTTCACAGGAAATGGCCAAAAGAATCTGACTAAACATGCATCTAAACTATGATATAAAGGGTTACAATACAAAGAATGATGTGATATAAGGTTTTCATGACACACACAGTTATATCAGAATATAATACTACCTACCTGAGAGTATAAATTGAATCACAATACTGATCCATTTTGGCATAGACTGTGCTAGCTGACAGAAGGTATCTAGAGACACTCGTGCCCATTCCAGTTGCAGCAGAGCACCGAGGTTATGCCATTGCATAACACTCGATGTATGAGAAGTTCATTCTCAGTACACCTTCACTGTGGCAGATCTAGAACATCCCACAAAGTTAGCCATTTTTGAGATGCTAACACCCTTTACATATTACCATTTCAAATCTCATCCTTGACAATCGTTTTGCATTCTGCTACAACTGACTGGTGCGCTCACTCATTTATACATGCAGCAAACCCTGTCACGTGGAATCTGTGATATCTAGGGCTGAGTTCATTCCAAGCTAATGTGTGATCACAATATTCTGAAATGACTTTGTGTAATCAAACAGATTAACCCAGTTTTAAATCAAATTGTCAGGTTGAGTGTTTGGTATGCACCCTTTCTGTTAATGAGTGCCCATGTGTGACCCATAGACCTCACCAGATGCTGAGTGTCTGCCCTGGAGACGTTGTGCTATTTGAAGCATCTGCTGGAGTACAGAGCCAAAACAAGGAGAACTGTAACATTATGCAATTACATACACATTATACTGTTCTACATACATACCTGAACTGACGATAAACAACTGCAGAACTTCGACTGCATACGACATTCTCTGCAACTGCATAGATTTGACTTGCAAACCTTGCCTGAATCTTAGATCTCCTTAACATCTCACTAATGTCTCTAGACAGTAGTGACATCAGATGAAAGCACAAAAGAGCTAAAGTATCCTGATGTTCAAATATTTCAATTAACATCATGCCTCCCATTGAGTTTTCATAAAAATCTCATTAAAGTCTCACAGCATGCTCAGAATGGTATCTCAGTATAAGCTCCATATTTCTCATGCATGACTCAGAGCCAGATCAGTTTTGTTGCAGTGAATATTAAAATTTTAATCTGGGCAGACATCTTTGATGTCTCCTTTTCAGTCCATGTTTCTCCTGAGATCTTACGAGCTTTGAAAGAGCAGCAATACAACTATTTATATCATGTGCTATTGGCACCCTGTCCTGGGCTTAGCTAGGATGGTGTATAATGCCATGTCTTGCGCCCAGTGAAGGGGTAGGGGACTCCCCACAACCCTAATCAGGATTAAGCAGAAGATGATGAACGGATGGGTAATTTACTAACAATATACATCCAGTAGAATTATGCCACTGAGCTACCATTACACAGAGTAAACAGTAAGATATACAGTAAACTAGACCTGACTGTACTATAGCATCCCAGCACATGATAGTGTCCTTTATAACTCACCAGTGTTTACTAAAACATCACACTTTCAAGTTTATTGCTCTGAGAAAAGATGATCTTTGACTAGTCAAAACAAACCAACACAAGTTACAAGTCAGGTTATATATTCTCAAGTGCTGTGTTCCATCTCTGTTAATATAAAACATTGACCATATTTCATGTTGTTGGTGCTGGACCTGCTGAGCCAAAGCAAATGCTTTAGAAGTTCAGCTGCTTTGACCTAATTTGCACATGATGTTGTTAAAAAAACATACAAGGATTAATTTCTAAGCATTTTACATTTTCTAAACTTATAGACTGTATGAAGGGGACTGTCACCTTTCAGTTTCTGCAGAAAAAAAAGTAAATATTTGTACTGAATGGGACAAAAGGTTCTGCAGCTGAATAAGGATCATTTATTTACAGAACAGATATGAAAGGCACAGACTAGTGACCTACCTGGAGTCTAAATCCTTTGAAGCAAAAGAACAGCCTCGTAACACTGAAGTGCTACTGTGCTCAGAACTCAGGTTTAGTATCATATTAAAGCAGGTACTAAATCAGCTTTTTATCACCTCAAGAACATTAACAAGCCTTTCTGACTAAACCAGACCTGGAGAAAGTCATCCACACCTTTATTTCTAACAGGATTGATTACTGTAATAGTCTCCTAACTGGACTTTCTAAAAACGCAATTAAACAGCTTCAGTTGATTCAAAATGCAGCTACAACAGTTCTTACTAGAACTCACATTCTTAAATCCTTACACTGACTGCCAGTATGTTATAGAATCGATTTTAAGGTTCTTTTACTGGACTATTATTCTGAATGGTGTAGGACCAGCACACTTATATGATATACTGCAGAGTAGGTCTATTAGATCACTAGAAACCAGTCAGTTACTCCTGTCTAAGGTAAAGACTAAACCAGTCAATTAGTCCTGTCTAAGGTAAAGACTAAACCAGTCAGTTAGTCCTGTCTAAGGTAAAGACTAAACCAGTCAATTAGTCCTGTCTAAGGTAATGACTAAACTAGTCAGTTAGTCCTGTCTGAGGTAAAGAATAAACAGTCAGTTTGTCCTGTCTAAGGTAAAGACTAAACCAGTCAATTAGTCCTGTCTAAGGTAAAGACTAAACCAGTCAATTAGTCCTGTCTAAGGTAAAGATTAAAAAGTCAGTTAGTCCTGTCTGAGGTAAAGAGTAAACAGTCAGTTTGTCCTGTCTAAGGGTAAAGAGTAAACAGTCAGTTAGTCCTGTCTAAGGTAAAGACTAAACCAGTCAGTTAGTCCTGTCTAAGGTAAAGACTAAACCAGTCAGTTAGTCCTTTCTAAGGTAAAGAGTAAACAGTCAGTTAGTCCTGTCTAAGGTTAAGACTTAACCAGTCAGTTAGTCCTGTCTAAGGTAAACAGTCAGTTAATCCTGCATAAGGTAAAGACTTAACCAGTCAGTTACTCCTGCATAAGGTAAAGACTTAACCAGTCAGTTAGTCCTGTCTAAGATAAAGAGTAAACAGTCAGTCCTATCTAAGGTAAAGACTAAACCAGTCAGTTTGTCCTGTCTAAGGTTAAGACTTAACCAGTCAGTTAGTCCTGTCTAAGATAAAGAGTAAACAGTCAGTCCTGTCTAAGGTAAAGACTAAACCAGTCAGTTTGTCCTGTCTAAGGTAAAGACTTAACCAGTCAGTTAGTCCTGTCTAAGATAAAGAGTAAACAGTCAGTCCTGTCTAAGGTAAAGACTAAACCAGTCAGTTAGTCCGGTCTGAGGTAAAGAGTAAACAGTCAGTTAGTCCTGTCTAAGGTAAAGACTAAAAAGTCAGTTAGTCCTGCGTAAGGTAAAGACTAAACCAGTCAGTTAGTCCTATCTAAGATAAAGACTGATCCAGTCAGTTAGTCCTGTCTAAGATACAAATAGACCACTGCTTTTAAAATATAAGACAGAATGCATAATCTTTATTTTTAAGCAGTAAATTATGGTAATTCTAAGACATGGGCACATGGGGGCAGCAGAGTTCTACAACAGCAGTACACATCATACAGTTAGATTAATGCATTTAGATTAATGAATATAAACAGCACATTGATTAAGGATTGTGGTAAAATGATACATATGATATTCAGTAGCAATTGTTAGTCACAGGAACCTCATCTATTGAATGTTTCAGATCTCTTTAATACATGTTTAGTGTCCTGATACTAAACACAGACATATAGGCTACTGACCAAAGTGTGAACGAGCTGTGTACTTAGGTCCAGCTGAATTTGGCCTTGAAAGGCTTTTACCTGAAGATCACTCTGAAACATGGGACTACAGGGCTGACTTTAGGTTTCTGAAGTCAATTTTGTCTGGCCATGCTGTTCACTTGCTTAGGACTACATCCAATCAGGAATGAAGATCTGTTGGGTTCCGCTCTTTTCATCTGCCGGACACATGAAAGCTCCTTTGAGGGCTGGCAGAAGTGCTGAAACTCTGGCCTTCAGAGTCTCTGGCCTTCCAGCATAAGTCTGCCATTGATAAGGCCATGTAACACAGTCCTCTCAACAAAGCGTCTGTTCATATGTCTTTCCCACACTTCACTGGGGCTGGGGACCTGCCATGAAAGGGTTAGATCTCAGATGGCTCAGAATGCGGGAATCCATCATGAGATACCCGGAGTGGAATTTTGTGGTTCATTAGTGTTGGGCAGTTACTGGACAACTAGTGCTGCTTTATGCAGTAAGAGGCTCATTTGCACTAGTTTAAAGTGGCTACTTGAAGTAGGAAGGAATTGTTTTGGAGAAAAATCAAATGTACCTGATTTTCCATTAGACTTGGGTGTAGTAAATAACATGCTTAGACATGTTTAGAATCCAAATTTTACTTTCGCTTAGAACCAGGAGCTACCAACAAAACACTAGAACTCAAGAGTAACCAAAATTGCCTAAATTGTGCAGTTTAAGCTGATGTATTCATGTGTTTTGACAGAATTTCTATTTTGGGTGACTACTTAGTTCTATTGTTTGTTTTTAGCAACTTTAGCCTCATAGCTTTAGTTATAAAATAGCAAAGCATTAACTAATCAAACACATCCGTCCAATCCGCTTAATCCTGGTTAACCAGGCAAAGGGCCATTCCACTCTCCCAGCTAACCAATCCCTAATCAAACACATGATGGGTAAATTTATGTAAACACATTTTGTGTCAATTGGATTTAGTTGCTGAACCTTTGCTTAAAATTATGATGTTTAGTGTAGTAGACATTTGTAATGTTTCCCACAATACATTACACTACTGGTGGACTGAATAGGAATTAGGAAATTCTGCTGCTTCTGTGTAAGGTCAAGAATTCTGCAATGTGTCTGTGCCAGGCTGATTATGACAGTAACACCAGACATCTCCTCAATATCTCAATATGCCATCAGTGTAGCAATACAATGATGCAATACATCTGGCTACAGTACAGGATCAAGTCCTGACAAAATGTCCAACAACATGCCTTTTAACACAGGATCTGCTGTTTGGAAGGTCAGCATGTTTTCCTTTTCTAGCCTATCAGTGGATGTCATCATATATTCTCTGTGCAGACCTTGTGAACCTGTGAAATTCAACAGGTAACAGTCTGAACTGGGCTGTCTGTCCTCAGCAATACTCTTCTAAAAGACACATTTAAAGCTTTGACACATCATCTTTCATTCGTACAGTCATTGTACACTGTGCTTTCTGGAAAACAGTGTCATGTGTCATCTTAAATGAGTCTGTGCTTGTCTTGTTTGAGCAATAAAGGGCTTAAAGAAATCCTTCTTAATACTTTAGTTTGAGATTTACAGGCCTAATGCTTATTAAAGAACACATATTCTGGAAAGCATTAACATTTCCAAACATATCACTCACCTGTTTCAACAGGTCATATTGGCGGCACAGAGGCTTAGTGGTTTGCACGTTTGCCTCTCAGCACTGAGGTCTTGGGTTCGAGTCCACATCTGAGTTTCCATGTTCTCCCTGTGTCCGCGTGGGTTTCCTCTGGGCACTCCGGTTTCCCCCCACAGTCCAAAAACATGGAGATCAGGTGAATGAGATACTCTAAAAAATTACCCTGGTGTGTGTATGTCTCTGTATGTATGTATGTATGCCCAGATATGGTTGGCACGGTTCTGGGTGAACCCCCCCAGTGCTCGATGCTGTCCTCCAGATGGACTGTCACTTCCGGTTGAGAGTACGCTGTGCGCAATTGGCTGCCGCTTCCTGCCGGTGTGTGTAATTGAGTGTGTGTAAATGGAGTGTGTTGATTATAAAGCATCTTTGGGTTTGAGAAAGGCGCTATATAAATGTAACAATCATATTAAATCACATTCAAATACTGTACATGGATGAACCATAATATTAAAACCACTCTTGTATTTACACTCATTGTTCAATCAGCTCCACTGACCACATAGGGGCACTTTGTCGTTTTACCATTACAGACTGTAGTTTATCTGTTTCTCTGTGTACTTTATTAGCCTCCTTTCACTCTGTTCTTCAATGATCAGGAACCCCCACAGAGCAGGTATTATTTGATAGATCATTTTCAACACTGTAGTGACACTGACGTGGTGGTGGTGTCACAGTATGGAGCTGTGGAGTCTGGAGTTGCTCATTCACTGTCTACTCTATTAAATACACTTACCTTTTTGGTCCGTCTTGTAGATGTAAAGTCAGAGACAGTAGCTCGTTGTTGCTGCATGGTTTGTGTTGGTCATTCTGTGGTGGCAGAATATTTTTGGTTGTTGGGCTTTTCTCAGTCTAGTAGTGAGGTCCAGCATCTCTACTGTATCTAAGCTTTTCCTACCAGTGCAACGCACACTAACACACCACCAACACATCTGCAGTGCTGAGAAGGAGAATTTGGAAAAACTTATTCCAAAACTATAGCGTTTGAAGCAAAATCTTTAATTAGCAGCTCAAAATAGGCACCTTTCATATGAGTCCTTACTTTTTAATGAATAAATGCTGGACCTGCTGAAGGGTCCAGGCTGTTTAAGACATTAAAAACATCAGCAACTCTGCTGTGTCTGATCCACTTGTACTAGTACAACACACACTAACACACCACCACTACATCAGTGTCACTGCAGTACTGAGAATGATCCACCACCCAAATAATACCTGCTTTTTGGTGGTCCTGACAGGCAAATACACACTACTATAGTAGTTCAGCTACAGAACTTCATTCACACTGATGTCATAAGGAGAGTTTCTGCTGCACTGCTTTTTGAATGAGATATAATATAGGGCAACCAATCAAAATTCATATCGTTTACATTATCACTCTTAAAGGGACAGTAACATTAAAAAGCAATTCTAATGCATGAAGAGATATTAGAATATAATCACATATAAATGAAATTTTGGTACATTAAACTACACAATGTCGATTTTATGGAGAAAAAACATAAAAATTAGAATGTGAACATTTTAATAAACAATTTATGATATTTAACCATAGTCCAGAGGATGGCATAGAAAAGAGAATGTTATTGGTCAGAAAGTACAATTACATAAAACATAATGCTGCACACAAAATAGAAAAATAAGTATTATTTCCACTATTACATCCAAGTCAGGAAGCAGGACTGTGTTAATGGAGCATAATGGAGAGAGGAACCTTGCTTTGTTGTTCAGTTTGTTTTAGGTATGAGGTCATTTCCACTTACTCACCCAGTGGATCAAGCCTTGTCCAGTCATTTTCACTCATGACACTCAAAGGCTGATCATTCAGTAACTTTGTGGAAAGCAATGCAACATTACTGATTATTATGTTAAAGGAGTGAAGACCTGCAGATGCCTCTTGACCATCTGAGGGGTTGAACAAGCACCAAAATTGTCATTTTTGTTTATTATTATGAATTGCCTACAGGCAGATTTGGATGAAGAAAAGGATAAAAAAAACTTCTTCAGTCCCAGAAATATTATTCCATTATTAAGATTAGGTGTGTGTGTGTGTGTGTGTGTGTGTGTGTGTGTGTGTGTGTGTGTGTGTGTGTGTGTGTGTGTGTGTGTGTGTGTGTGTGTGTGTGTGCGTGTGTGTGTGTAGTATTCAGTAGAAATGTTATTCTGAGCTCCTACATTCCACTTCCAGCTCTGCTCCAGTGTTGGCAGTGTTTGAAAGCTTGTGGACTAGGATACGGCGCCTCAAAGCTACACACACCCACACACACTCTACACACTCTCTACACACACATACATTCCAGTCATTCTCTGCCTTTGAAGGCGGCATCGTGTCTCTATCTCTCTTTTCTCTAACCTGCTCTGTGTTTGTGATGAAGCACAATCTGACACTGTTGGTGCCACATCTCCCACATCCATTTAGCACACTGTGTGTAATAAATCAGCTTTAATGACTTTGTGTTTTCATCCTTGCTTAACTGGATTGCTCAAAACATGGAACTCCAGTGATGGATGAGAAGAACAGAAAATGTGCTTAGGTCTGTATTACAAAGTTATATACAGTATGTGGCATTTAAAAGGCTAGAAATCAATGATCCGTGAATGATAGGGCTGAACAATATATCATTTGTCTGTTGGTATTCCTATATTTACCTGGGCAATATTGGTCCCTGAAGGAAGCAGTATCAGCCAATCATAATATTTTTATCTGGTGCAGTAAGCATCCTGACCAGAGGAATGCCTCTGGGATGTTTTGGCCAATAAATGTGCTCATGTAACCACACTTTAACTTAATAATGAGAACAATGCAGACTGATCTTCAGACATTGAACATTATAGATGTTTTAAATACATTGCAAGGCATATTGCAGCTGCAGTATTTTGCAACACTGACATTATTTTTATATTATTCAAGTCATAACCAGTTTGCATTTGACCTGCACATGATTGACTTGACCAGAATAAGATTTAAAAACTTTATATTAACATATATTGTTTATACATTAACATTATATTATTTCTATACAATAATAAGCATTATACTAGTGCATCTCCAAAATATGCAATATCATAAAAAGTTAATTTGTGTTTATAATAATAATTCAAAATTTTAAACAGTCATACATTTTATAATGATTATACATAAAAGTGAAATTTCTGTTCTAATGTTGATACGGTTTGAATAATAATTTACTGAAATTAAATAATTTGCGATTCTGGATTTCTGATTTTCATGAGTTATAAGACAAACTGATCACCAGTAGAACTAAAAGGCTTCAAATATAACTTGACATGTAATAAAAAAAATATGGAAGTTTAACTATTTGACTTAAATTATGAGAAATTAACTTTTCACAATATTCATATTTATGTTGCTGCATAATTGAGAAAAATGAACTATGGTCAGGGTTGAGTAGTTACAGAATGCAATGACAGTTACAGACACATTAATTAAAAAATTTTTTTGCCAATGTGATTTGCACACAATGGAATTTGACCAAAGCGGTGGGCAGCCCTATCCATGGCACGTGGGGAGCAGCTGAGGGTTATGTGCCTTGCTGAAGGGCACTTCAGTTATGACCTGCCAAGGGATTGATCCGACACCCTTCTGGTCACAAGACCAGATCACTAACCACCAGGCCACAGTTGCCCCTAAGCATCATTATCCTGATTATCTGGAAGATGACAATGTTTTAAAATCATTCCTGAAATAAATATTTTACTCAAAAATGTAGTTTTTGCAATTTTTGATCACTCAAATGTAGTCAATCAATCAAGACATGTTGGAGTAAAATTTTGTTTGTTTAGAATTACAACTTAAAGATTGATCTTACCATCAAAAGCTACAATTCTATAATTGGGGGCAGCCATGTCCTAGTGGTAAGGATCTGGTCTTGTGACCAGAAGGTCGCTGGTTCAATCCCCAGACAGAACATGACTGAAGTGCCCTTGAGCAAGGCACCTAACCCCCTAACTGCTCCCTGGGCACCGGTGGATAAGGGCTGCCCACCGCTTTGGGCACAAATTCTCACAGCCTATTGTGTTCACTAGTGTGTGTGTGTGTTTCACTGCATGAATGGAGGTCAAATTCCGTTGTGTGAAAAATCACATTGGCTAAATTGGTTGATCTTAATCTTAATAATCATGTAAACTCAAACTGTTTCCAGATCTTAATGATGTCTCACAGATGATTTGATGCAGTTTAGGACACAGTTTGATGTAATGTGAGCTTAAAAAATCTTGTCTTAAAACCACATCCACTAGTACATGAGACTAGTATTTGGATGTGGTGGATGTGAATGAATTGAGAGAAGTTTTGGTGATGGGCAAATTTAGGTGACTATTGTGTTCTGTTGATAGCAACATTGGCCCCACAGGTCCAATTCTAAACTAAATTTAAACTAAAAAGTAAAATTTAGACTATGAACACATCTTAACTTATTGACTACAGTGGCATGCAAAAGTTTGGGCACCCTGGTTAAATTCCCAGGTGTTTGTTATTTTAAGAATCTGTCCAATATGACTCATTTCAGAACTTTTTTCACATAAATATGTCAATTTTATTTTTTTTACAGTAGAGGGAAGACCACATACAACTAAATATCAAAGCAAATAGACAAAACTTAAGGTAAGATCACGTAAATAAGTCATTATATTTGCTAACACTCATTTTAATAAAATATATAAAAATAAATACATTCATAGAGCAGATTAGATCAGGTAAAAAGTTCATTAATGCAGCATTTGAGCATTAGCCTAATAAATGAGCTTTATTAATTAGTTTATTAATTTCAGTAATATGTCTTTAAGTTGAGATATCTGTATTATGTGACTTTAAAAAGGTATATTTGTAATCCAAATGTAACAGAAAGTCATCAGATTACTTTACTTGACTAGAGTAATCTATGGGATTAGGTAACAGATTACATTTTAACAGTATTATTAAAGTAATCCTACCAACATCGACTTTGCTGTTTTTAGTCACAACAAAATAAAATTTAATGAAAGGAGTTTATAGTGTAGGCAAGGAGTGCTCACCTTCCAGCCTCACCCCACCCATTGCTCTCTGGGTTTCTTTATCCACTGTCTGAAGTTCCCTGCAGGAGCATTGTGCATTTCTGGAGTAAACAGGATGCTGCTCACCGTGTGTGAATTGTCTATTAAAGCCTACTTCCTCCTGCACTCCCCACCTCCCCTTTGTATCGTCACTGTATAGTCCGGAGCAATAGCTTTGCTTACAGATTTCATGAATGTGATCAAGGTGAGAGAGGAAAATCAAAATCAACTCCTTTCTCTTGTTCTTTAAATAGAGCAGCTTGTCTAGGAGGAAGTTTTTATTTTAGTCTGAAATGGCACAACAATACTACAGACACAGATCCTTTCTCTCAGTTTAATGACCAAAACAAAGACAACATGTGTGAGATATGTGGGATTACGGAAATGACTTTGAGCACGTTGAAATTTTGGCAAGACCACAAAATTGTATGTTTGACATTGCCCTGTGCTTGGTTCATATCTGTAGAACAAAGGCACTGTGTTGGTGACAGGTTCTTTCATCTGTTCAGCCTGATAGCTGACAGGTGTGGTATCCCTGCAAGGCACATTACCATGGAAATAACACTCCAGACTCCCTCTCTGTCCTCGTCTCTCTCCTCTGTAAGCCTGTAAACATTGAAAACCCTCAGATAACCTCACCTTCCCATACCAAATAAAACAAAGATCTCATTAATGTCTCAGTTCATTTCTGAGTTTTAGTTCAGATCTTAATAAAGTCTCACATTGTTCTTGTGTTACTAAACTCTAGAAATTCAGTTTTGATGCTGTTCAGTTCTGATGCATGTACTGTTATCATTTACTTTTTGACAATTTCATGCACCTCATGTCTCATTTCAGTCTCATGCAATAATTTATGCACATTTTAGAAGATAGATGTGCATATCTAGATAGATAGATAGATAGATAGATAGATAGATAAACAGTGAAAATGCATAAAATGCCTCAAATAAATCTTAAAATGTCCATTTTCTTTTTTCTTTTTTTAAATTTTATTTTATTTCTAGGTTTTTGCCCATGTTTATTCCCTTCCCAATGTAGTGGTAGCCAATTAGCCCATCCCTTCCATTAGGCCTCTCCCTGTCACTTTGCAATGTCCCTGACTCTAGGAGGGTGCAAGCAAGCACAAGCCTCCTCCACTGTGTGTGATGCAGCCACCGCCTCTTTTCGAACCACCGCTGGTACACCATCACTGCAGAGCCTAACGCGCTCAGAGGAAGGCACACAGGGTCCCCAGCTCTGATTGGACCAATCAGTAGATGCCTGAGCCAGCGGACATTGCAACGTGAAAGTGATAGGGAGACTGCCAATTTTTGCTCTCTTAGGCCCCGGCTGTTGATGGTAAACAGCATGACCGGGAATCGAACTCGCGATCCTCGAGTCATAGTGGTAGCGTCTTTGCCCGCTGAGCCACTCGGGGCCCAAAATGTCTATTTTCTATACATACACATGTCACAACAGTACAATTATATTCTAATTAAAATTCCTGCTCCATAGTTCAATACTGGGGAGATTTATACTCCTGACCTGGCATTAGACATGGTGCCAACAGGTTCATGTTTATTTGCTCCAGTCATATTCTATTGGTAATACTTCTCTACAGGGTCTAGACAAGCTGCTTTTCTGTATTTTAACATAAAGTAGCTGAAAACATTCATTAGAAAGGGTGTCTATAAACATTTGGACATATAGTGAAAGTGCACAATCATTGACCAATGTGCACAGAGAGGAATTTGGCCCATTAAACCCATCCATGCACTGAACCACACAAACACTCACACATACTAGTAGGCACATGTGCTCTAAGTGGGGGTCAAATCCTATCCATGGCACTTGTGGAGCAGTTGGGAATTAGGTGACTTGCTCAAAGCTTCTTCCATCCTGACCTTCCAGGGGATTGAACCAACAAGCTTACAGTCACAAGACTAGATCCCTAACCACCAGGCCATGGCTGCACCAGGCATCAGCTAGTGTATAGCATATCATGAGCAAGTTTGAATTTCAAACTTTATTTCTAGATGCTCTTCTTGATGCTCCACATTGATTTGTTAGACATCCATCAGAAGGAGAATAAAGTACTGATTAACCAAATTACAGTAGGTTTTGGAGGAGACATAAATAATACTGGACTGATATGAGGCGAGATGTGCAAAGGGTTAAACCAACACTATCATACAGAAAATAAATACAACTTACATTAACATTCACTGTATTTATTCTAATATTACTGTTTTTATGAGAAAATAAACAGCCTTTTCAATCTAAGTACTCATGTGCCTAAACATGTACAAAGTAATGTACAGTTATGAGGTCACCTCACTTAAAGCAGCCCTTCACCATCTCTTCTCAGGTCTTCATTCATGCATATCTTCTATTAGATCTGTGGAAAATGGGCAGTTTAGTGAACTCTCCGTCAACCCTGAAGGTGAAGGCGCTCTTTTTATTTTCCAGCTGACTTCATTTGAATAGCAAAACATTTGCAACCACAAAAGATGAAGCAAAGTCTCAATGATATTTCCTTTCAGACAGACGCATACGCAAGCACACATGCAGAGCACGTTAAAGTTGCAGATTTAGCAGATTAATATAGAGTTTGGGATGTGGTAAAGATCAGCCATCTCTAACAGGCTCAGATGAGACAGTGAGCAGAGGCCTCCATATGGAATAAGTAAGGGAATTGCCAAACAGCAGTGAAATTCTGCTCAGGGAGCAATGTGAGATCGCAGGCCGCACAATAAATTACAGCCCAGGGTCTTTGATATTTCTCTTTTTGACCTTTCAGCTCAGCCATCTGGTACCCAGAACAACCTCCTTTAAAGCGTTACTTGCTTTGCCATTAAAGCGACGCATGGCAGCATTCATTATGTGTTGAAAAAACCTGTTTATTTATCACACAGGGAAAGCCAGTCATAAATCTGAGTGTGAATGACAGGGCATGGTGTGAGGAGAAGGAGGAAGAGAAGAACGATAAGAGGAAGAGTCAAGATCTGAAAGGAAAAAAATGACAAGGGTTCAAGTGCTGGTAACAGCTGTGGTGAGAATATTCGTGTTAGTCATTTAATCCATAGAACAGCACATCTCAAATGACTATATAACACTTAACAGTTCACAACAGTTGCAAAACATTGACAAGAATGACCCTAAAAGAGGTAAAAAGTCATAAAATGTCCATTTCAAAATGCTAATGACCTTAATGTCACCTTTTCATATTGCAGGAATTGTGTAAGAAGCAGAGACAAAAATGAAGAAAGAAATGACGCAGTAATACGTGTCGTCCTGCAAAAAAGAAAAGCCCAAAAGTGATTATTGCTTCACATGCCTTTTTTGCAACGTGATAGCCTGTTAAAAGCTGTGTGCTATAACTCAGGCTGTGAGGGCATTTTATGCATGTTGCTCAAGGGCCTGCAAGGCTCAACAGCAGCCCAACTTCATTCTATAAAGTGACCAATAAATCCAGCGCCCATTTCCAGAGCTTGTTAATGGAGACCAGTGAGGATGTGGAGATCCTTTCTCTTTTGATCGAGCCAGGCCGGTGTGTGCATTTTCACCATAAACCCGCAAGTTGAGGAGGAGGGCCGGGGGCCGACATGGTCTAATGATGACATGTGAACACTTTTCCTGGATAAAAGTGGCCTCTAGACAAAAGATCCCCCCTCCAAATTTTCAGCAAAATCACATCAGTCAAGGGCATTTTCTACCACAGAGTAGCATGTATGCTGAAAACATCTGGCAAGCTTAAAACTCAAAGGACCAACCAGTAAAATATATTAATTTAAATTCAATCTAATGAATGCTGTATGATGTACATTATAGACTAAGCTTATAGACATGTTTCACATTGCTTTTCAAAATTTAAAGTAGGATCTGGTTCTCAAGCAGGAGTTTAGGATGTGTATGAAGTACACAAATGCCACCAGGGCACAGATAAAATGCAAAAGACTTTATTCAAGTTTAAATGTGTACTTCCAAGATGTAAATATCTATCTTTGCCAAAAAGAATAGTACACAAAGTAAAAAAAAAACACAATCAGATTATTCAATTATCTATTTATTAGAAGGCAGAAGACATTTAAAGTAAAAACACAACTGAATGTACCTCCCTCCACAACAAGGTAGGAAAACTTCAACAGAACTGCACAATATTATTGTATTCTAGTTACATAATATTCTAGTTGGTTATACTTTAGTCATTCAACATTGTAGTTGGTTATATAGTAGGTACTGAATATTGGAGTTGGGTATGTACAATTTATACAATGTTTTAATTGGTTATATTCTACTTATACAATATTCTAATCAGTTATATACTATTTATACAATATTAATTGGTTACATTATAATTTTACAATATTATATTGATTTATTTTCTACAAGTAGTTATACAATATTTTAATTGCTTATATTCTATGTGTACAATATTGCAGTTGGTTATATACTAGTTATGCAATATTCTAATTGGTTACACTGCAGTTCTGCAATATAGCAATTGGTTATATTGTAGATATACAATATTATAATTGGTTATATAGTATTTATACAATGTTCTAATTGATTATCTTCTAGTTTTACAATATTCTAATTGCTTATATTCTAGTTATACAATATTGTAATTGATTATATTGTAGTTATACCATATTCTAATTGGTTACATTCTACTGATGGAATATTCCAGTTGGTTATGTTCTAGTTATACAATGTTCTAGTTGATTATATTCTAGTTTTACTTTATTTTAAATGGGTAATGATATAGTTACACAATTTTATTGTTGAATATATTCTAGTTGTACAATATTCCATTCAGATATTCTCTAGATATACATTATTTCAGGTGGTAGTATCATATTCATTTAATATTCCATTTGACTATTGTCAGGTTGAATGAATGGTGTGAAATAGAGCAGACACAAGCAGGTAAAATTAGAAGCTTTACTGTGGTGCAAAGCAAAGGGTAAATATGAAACACCCGATGAAAAGGCAAACACAGCACAAGGAGAATCCAAGAAACAAGGTCAAAAGCAGAAAATGGTCAAACAGGGGCAAACGATGCAATACAGGCTAATAGCAAACTAGTCGATACACGGAAAAGATAATACAATGAATAAGGCTTGGTAAGGCACTGTGGAGAACAGGTGGCAATACTTCGCATGGTGGAAATGGATGTTGGAGTTTATATAGTCTTTAGGTTAACGAGAGGCAGGTGATGTTTCAGTATTCAGGAGAGTGCGACCTTTGCACTCTCTTCTGATTGGTTCCGCCATTTTGGTAAGCTCCCGTTGCATGTTGGGGTTTGGAGTCCCGTGAGAGTGACCGCTGCCTTACAACTATATTTTCAATTCAATTCAGCTTATTTATAAGCACATTTAAAATAGCTAAAGGTGACCAAAATGCTGTACAACAGAGTAGAAATTAAAATAAAATATTTAAAAAAAATAGTAATAAAAATAAAAATCCTAAAAATGTTAGTCATACAACATTCTAAGTTATATTCAAGGTGTACAAATGTTCTAGTTAATTAGTAAGTGCCAGGTTAGTTTTCACAGGTAAATTATCACAGAATTTGATAGTAGTTTGATAGTATTTGATTCCAGAAAATACTTCTTTTTATTTCACACCTATGAAATTAAATGTCATCACAGGAGTAGTCCAATAAACTTCTCTGACCAGATATCATGAGTATTGTTTGTCTTTGAGTTGCCTCTTTGCCCAGGTGTGGGTGTGCATGAAAGAGCCTTTACTCTTGATCTACCTGATCCAGCTGGTTTGGGAGTTGGATGGGGAAATGACTCTGAAAAATATCTGATAATTATTGAGCAACCATGTTTCTTTCCATCCCTCTTTCTTCCTCCTCCTCCTCCTTCCTTTTTGGAATGTTATCCCTCACTGCATTGGCTGCCTGGAACACCTACAATCTTCTCATTTTCAGTCTCCATGTAAGGTCCTTCCTGTCACTCTCTCTGTTTAATCTAGGATCCCTCCTAAGCTTGCCAAAGAACAAAACTGAGGAGGACTTTTCCTTCTATTTCCTTTCTGCCTCTTCATGTTACATAGCCAAAATTAAGCATGTTCTTATCTTGCTCTGATAAACAAAGGTTTATTAACTGCACTGCAAAATGACTGCTGTCTACAGTCACTTACTGTGAATGCTCATAAAACTGAGCCAGTTTCTAAAACTTTGCATGGAGTAGAGAGATATATGTACATTACATACCAAAACATTTAGACAGTTTATTCTGAGTGATTCTGGACCTTTCTGTTTCGTCATGAAGTGTCCAAGCAGTGTAGGTCTAAATTACATTTTATAAACCATTGCTTAAATTAAAACAAACAAACAAAAATCTTCATTTTTGGGGGATTATGTTTTCTGCATGTCACCTCAGCAGGTGTTGTTTACATTGTGCTAAAATTTCAAGAAGATTTGACCAATAGAAATGGTTCTAACTGATTTAAATTCAATGTCTTTACATTTTTTGCCCTCTTCTAGATTTTTCAAAGGAAAGTGACAACATGTTAAACAACCTGCACTCTGGTTGTTGTGTATTGACCCTTACTAAAACAGCCAGACTAAACCCTTCCTTATCACTTTAAAGTGAATGAGCAGAGAAAAACTGATAAATGTACAGACACAGGCTACCTGTATTCCAATGCACTGTTTTTTATGACATCACAAAATATGAATTCAAAACAGGCTTCATTCACATAAATGGACTTTTAGGGAGGAAGAGTAGATTTTAAAGCTTTCTGGGTTTTGGAGGAAAACATCAAATAAAAAAGAACAAAAAAAGGATTCATGATAACAACGATATACTGCAGATATAAATTCAGAAGTTCAAGCATCAGGCTGAACTAGTTAAAACTGTTGTTAGGAAACAAAGCTAATGTCCCCATTAAAATCTTCAAATTAGTGCTAATTACTGAGACACAATAACACTGTTCCTTTGAAGTATTCAGGTACTGCACTCTAGGCTTATCAGTTAAAGACTGACTAATTTATTTTGGAAGTATGCCACTGTGGCATGAACTCATAAGGCAGAACAGCTATGCATCAAAAATCAGGACAAACGTTTGCAATCTACTTAATAAACAATTCATAAGCCAGGTCTGCAGACAATCCCGTAGTCCTTTATGATACTGATCTGTGTACACAATTGTAACATCATTTAGTCTTATATTTACTTTTCACATTATTAAGTGTATATATTTTTACTATTGAAATTATGTTAATTTAAAGCATTTCTTATTCAGTGTGTACATCAGGACAGATGGGGAGCTGTGGAATGTTTTTCCAAAATACAGATGTCATAAGTATACTTTACAAAATGACACACAAGAGTTATGAAGCGCCCTTTAAAAAATATCAGATTATACAGTGCTATGTGAGTTTGGTAAATGCAGAGTAAGAAGATTTTTATTTGTACTCATTTAAGCAATTATCCTTTTCAAGTGTGTACGCCTCTCACATAGTTTATGCCCAGGGCAATGTCATGCAGAATTATATAATAAACAAAGTTATGCAGAACACTGAGCTTATTGTCTATAATCATGCTTCTGCCTATCTCCTCATTCATTCTTTGGTTACCAAAAAATGTGCTCAAGTGCCTCCTCAGGGTAAGTTATAAGATATAAGAAATGTTCTATTGAAATTAGCAGTAAGACACAGTGATGGACTCAATGGAGGAAGTGTACATGATTTTATGACTACAATGTTAATCTTTAGGTGGATAAGCTGAGCCCAGTTTGCAAGCCTTGGTGCATCTGCCACATTACATAATTAAGATGGTTTCACTTACCAAGTAGTCAGGGTTCTAAATTAACTTTTTTGACCACCAGCCAATGTGGCTGGTAACTCTCTAAAGTTACTGGCCAATCAGAATTTCCACTAGCCAAATTTTATGCAGAAAAAAATAAGAGAAATGAGTGCCACTGAAAGCATTTGATCTATCTATCTTTCTATGTACAGTATATATATTATTTGAACCACGTCTTCAGTGCTCTTCTTCTTCAGAAGCGGCATCAGAATCTGAGCTACTCTCATTTTTTGCTGCACGTTTGCGCATAAAGTTAGGCCCAGCTGCCCCAGTCTATCCAAGTCCCAACCACCACCGCATTTAGGTTAAAAGTTTTTACTAAGCTAACGTTAACTCCCTCCTCTTTCAGTGTGCTCTCTGTTTAGTTCTGGCCCTGTTTACTTCGCTTCTACCTTGAGTTGCTCTCTGTCTTGCTCTCTGAAGTCTGTTCAGTGGTGTTAGAGTTCATTTCCATGGTTTCTCAAGCTATTTTCACTACAAACTGCGCAGCCAATGGGCGTATAATGTCATGACGTAGCGCAGGGGTGCACACACTTTTTCAGCCTGCGAGCTACTTATCTAATGACTAAATCAAAATGATTTACCTAATATTAAAATGCAAGACATATTTATTTATAAACATATTGACAATTTATGTGTACAATGTATGCTGATGTACCTTGAATAACTACATGAACCCATATTACACAATACAGCTGTGTACATGTTTTGTAATTAGCCTACTTTACTCTGATGACTTGCACTGAATGGAATCAGTCAGGGATGCAGAGTCTGGACAGTAGTTGCTGATAGCCAGCCTCAAGAAAACCTACAAATGATCATCAGTCATAGTGGATCCTTGGACTTAATGATCTTCATGTGTGAAAAGGCTGACACTGAATAATCAGTCAAGTCAAGGCAAACACACTTCAAAAATGACAGTAAAAAAGTTCTCCACTCCGTATGAAAATGGTCAGTTTTAGGCTTCTTACACAGGCAGAACAAACATACATGTTAACAACTTACATTGACAGGAGAACACTACTAGCCAACTTGAAAAAAACGCTGGTTTACAAGTCCAGATGCTGTTTTATGAAGCAATAGCATAGACGGCCAATCACACGTTAGTAAGACATGGGAGAGCCCATCGAATGAGCTTGTGGGTGGTCTAATGTGAAACTTGATTCATATTGAGTGGCTTGGATTCCTGCTGGGTCCTAGTGCTCGACCAAGCTCCCTGTATGTAAATCAAGTGAGATGTTTTATAGCAGTGATGCCCAACCTTTTTCGGCCTGGGGGCCATATAAATTTCCGACATGCGTGGGCAGTCAACTTCACTCTTCTGTAATTTCAAAATCGCTGTTTGTACCGTGAATAAATACCAAGAGTTGGACGGTATCGGATACGTCGGTGGACTCGTCAGCGGCAACAGAAAACATTTAGAAACATGCTGCTTTGTCCCTTAGTTTTGATTGGAGATGTTTCCCCATATCTTCCACTCGCCTAGTAATTGTCATGCGAGAAAGGCTGACAACTTCAACTGCTTCTTTCTTTTCAGGACACATTTCCTCCTCCACTGCTAGCAACCACTTTTTTTATGAATTCGCCGTCGGAAAAAGTAAAGATCTGTCCACTTTTCTTAGAGGTTTCTGCACTCAGAGTCAACTTTTTGTTTCTTTAGCTCTCCCATTTAACCAGGGCACAAATGTTGAACCTCACAGTACCACTCACGTTGCTACCAAAAGGAAACTGCCAAAAATGCAGTCACATATTGGGTGGAGGTTTTTGGGGATCTGGCAACCCTACAACTCCGTAAACAGAGCTGGTCGTCTATAATTCCTAATAATAATCATATCATAGTTAATTTGACATACAACACACAATAATCATATTTTTTCTTGTAATATATAAATACAAATATATAATAAAAGTATTATACTCTTGTAAAAAGACGATTGCAACCAGGGTTGCCAGGTTTGTGAAAATGCATTCACTGGTAAACCATCCGAGGGGAAATACAGAGATTTTTGCACTAAATAGAAAAGAAAATGAACAATATAATGATTTTTTTAATGCTTTTGTGATTGGGTGATTTAGATTTTATCAATAGAAAGATAGATAGATTTTATTTAGATAGTATCAGCTTGTGTATGGCAGTTTTCTGTCAGACATTAGGCTGGAGGATTTGGGGGATCTGGTAACCCTGAACGCAATTCCGTAAACAGAGCTGGTGGTCAATAATCTTCGTGGACATGAGTGACATGAATATTAGAATACCGCAGAATGAAATCCATCGAAGAAAGATTGAGAGACGCCCTAACGTTAGGATAGATACTTTTCCTTCCCTAACATGCCGAGGCCCAGGCCGGATAGCACTGTGTAGGCCGTAGGTTGGGTGGCGAGGACGGATGATAGGCTGACGTCTATTTTTTTAATGCCATGCGATCTACCCACACT
>BRDA01055831.1:14019-26121 GCA_036984385.1 Crenuchus spilurus | reverse complement strand
ATGTAGAATTCTTCATATTTCAACTGGTGTTGTAATAAATATATGTGAATCAGACCATAAACACAGACTGTAGATCTCATTGGGCATTGGTCAGGGGTTATAAACTGGATTTGGGAAAAACTGTTTTGGGGGGATGCTTTACTTAGGACCATTTCCTGAACAGGTAGGAAGTTCTTGTAATTCAGGAAAAGCTGACTGCTAATTACGCATGAGTCACACTTTACTGCAAAAGATGATGCTATGATGTCACCCAGGCTCTTAGTACCACTATGAATGGCCAGTATAGTGGAGATGGACTCTGGACCTTCCGCATGACCCAATGTCACATTACCTGAGCCCACCAGTAATGTCCAGGCCTAATATGGTGAGAATAAACAGAAGAGTTTCTGAGTGTCAGCAGCAGTTCTCAGAGAAGATGTAGTTGATGAATAACTGGTAAATTCCTCCTTCTATGTCATTATAGTGTTCCGAGTAATAGTAGCTGATATTTACAGATCAAACACACACTTTTCACATCACAACTGATCAATAATCTCTAATTAGTCAGTCTGTCAGTGTTTCTGAAAATGATATCATCCACTTAAAAATGATTACATTTATGTACTTTACATAATCATCAGTCTGAGCTGTAGCTGTTGTGTAATCCAACAGGAAACAGCACCTTCACCATACTATAACCACAGACCTCAACTATCTATAGACCACAACTACCCATAGTCCTCAGCTATCCATAGATATATCTGGGATATTACAGTATATCAACTACCTAAAGTACTAAACTACTCATAATCTTATCATAACTACCGAGAGATCTCATGTACCCAAACTCAGGAATGTAGAGAGGGGGTATTGTATTTGTTCCACAGGATGTATATAGAAGAGTATATTTTATTTACTGTTAATGTGCGCAAACTGCGTAAATATCGCGCAGGTATGATTCTCTTAAATACTCTCCCGCGTAGCTGCGTTTCCTTAGCGTGCAGAAAGTTTCACGGAGATCTTTTGACCGGAGTTGATCTGCAACCTGATTAATACTCTGATCAGCATGAAGTTCAGTATCAGACCTGCATGCGCACAAGACTGCAGAGACATAGAGAGAATGATCAAGGTGTGTGTGTCTGTCTCCCTCTCTCTCTCTCTCTCTCTCTCTCTCTCTCTCTCTCTCTCTCTCTCTCTCTCTCTCTCTCTCTCTCTCTCTCTGTGTGTGTGTGTGTGTGTGTGTGTGTGTGTGTGTGAGAGAGAGAATAGATGTATACTGTATTGATTAAGTGTGTACAATATTGATTAGATATGTACTGTATTGGTTATGTGTATTATTATGTGTGTACTGTATTGATTAGATGTGTACTGTATTGATTAGGAGTTGGCTGTGTATGAGAAGATGCCTGAACAGGTGAAGATAAGCCATAAAGGTCAGTTTTCATTCATTTGTTGAAGTCAATCAAGAGGAAGAAATGTGGAAATGACTGTTTTTGATTCTTTTTTCAGAACTGGTGCGAGATGGCTTTGGTCCAAACCCATTTTATCACAGTCTGATAGCAGAGGTACCACTAGAACACAAATCTATACAAGGTAATATAGTAATCAATAACATCAAATATTAATTAGTAGTGCAGAATCACACAGAATCTGATCAGAGATATGGGGGAGATGTGTGAACTAATTTATTTGTGTATGTGTGTGTGTAGGACACACAGTGGTGGGCTATGCATTGTATTTCTACACATACAGTACATGGAGGGGGAGGTGTGTTTATATGGAGGATCTGTATGTCATGCCTGAGTTCAGAGGTGTGTATACGTCTGATTGTTAAACTGAGTATTCAGCCCACATACATATTATCACACTTTTATCATATTTACTCAGACTGGATTTATCAGACTAATGTACATAATGGAATCTTATATCCCACCAATTAACATGATGCTAAATTTAGGCCTAAATCATCACATACTGGTGATGCACATCAGTAATCTCTAAAAGTATTGATTATGTGGTTTCTGATACTGTATTATATACAGTTATCTATTAACATGGACTAATGATCATCCATCCATCCATTATCTTCCACTTAATGCTGATCAGAGTTGTGGTGATTCTCCCAACTTTTCACCGTGCACAGGACCAAAGATCAGTAATCTCTAATAATATTGATTATGTGGACTCAGATACTATGATCTATACACTTGGACTAAAGCATAGATTGTTTTTAGAGATGACAGAATGTCTCTCTCTCTCTTTCAGGTAAAGGTATTGGAAAAGCTCTGATGGCAACAGTGGCTAAAGTGAGTTTATTCCTGTTTTTTTTCTTATGATCTGAGCTCATTGCACCTAAAATGCACCTAAATTTTTAATTTGGAGACTTTAAGCAATGGTGGTGATGGGAACCAGATGTCACAATGTTCTACAACACAAATCTCACCAATTTATTTACTCCCCAATGCCACCAGTGAAACCACATGTGTGAATCTCCACCATGAATGGATTTTGGTCCAGGTTCCCAAACCTGTGAAAACAATGTGTCAGGCATCAGACAGTGTATTGAAAACCAGTGAGGGCTATTGAAACTCTAGAATGGAGAGTTTCACACCAAACTCTCTGAATGAGCCTATTTACATATTAAATGTCTAATTATGCAGAATCACATGTGTGTGTGTGTGTGTGTGTGTGTGTGTGTGTGTGTGTGTGTGTGTGTGTTGTAGGTTTGTTCAGATCAGCAGTGTGTGCGTCTACAGTTCTCCGTTCTCGACTGGAATAAACCGTCTCTGGAGTTCTACCTGTGTAAAGGTGCTGAGGATCTGACAGATAAGGAAGGCTGGCATTTCCTGCGTTTTCATGGAGAAGCGTTAGAGAAGCTCGCTCAGGATGCTCCTTAATTAAATACTTAACTCTTGCAGGGCCAGTTACTGTGACACATGAGCAGTTAAAGCCTTTAACTTTATTTAAGAGCACATGTAGGTTCTGTTTAGAAAAAAAAAACAAATGTTCTGCTCATTGTCTCTCAATTAAACAATCTTGTTCAGATTTTAATTAAGATGATGACACACAAAAATAAATAACTAAAACTGTATCATTTGCTGGATTTCTATTGACTGACATTCTCATGGTTTTCTTATTTAAATAAAGATGATATCTACTTACATTTGTATATAAAACTGGTGTCTGTGGCCATCAGATAGAAGATGATAGTGAAATGGTGATGTGATGTATTTAGAGTAATGAGAGTAATTGTCCATCCATCCATCATCACACCCGCTTAATCCTTATCAGGGTCGCAGTTAGTCCCCTACCCCTTCACTGGGCGCACAGCAGGGCATTACACTATTCAACTAAGCCCAGGACAAGGCGCCAATCCATCACTGGGTGCACACACACACACACAGACAATTTAGAGTAGCCAGTCCACCTTACCTCCATATCTTTGGACTGTGGGAGGACCTACGCAGACATGGGGAGAACATGGAAACTCCGCTCAGATGAGGACTCGAACCCAAGACCTCAGCGCTGAGAGGTGAATGTGCTAACCACTAAGCCACCATGCCGCCTGAGAATAATTTGTAGTTTGTATTGTAGTGTTTATAATGATGATAGTAATTTGGGTGATGATGATGATAATTCTAGTGATTATGATGATGATAGTAATTTGGGTGATGATGATGATAAATCTAGTGATTATAATGATAATAGTAATTTGGGTGATGATGATAATTCTAGTGATTATAATGATAATAGTAATTTGGGTGATGATGATGATAATTCTAGTGATTATGATGATGATAGTAATTTGGGTGATGATGATAATTCTAGTGATTATAATGATAATAGTAATTTGGGTGATGATGATGATAAATCTAGTGATTATGATGATGATAAATCTAGTGATTATGATGATGATAGTAATTTGGGAGATGATGATAATTCTAGTGATTATGATGATAGTAATTTGGGAGATGATGATAATTCTAGTGATTATGATGATGATAGTAATTTGGGAGATGATGATAATTCTAGTGATTATGATGATGATAGTAATTTGGGAGATGATGATGATAATTCTAGTGATTATGATGATGATAGTAATTTGGGTGATGATGATGATAATTCTAGTGATTATGATGATGATAGTAATTTGGGAGATGATGATGATAATTCTAGTGATTATGATGATGATAGTAATTTGGGAGATGATGATGATTCTAGTGATTATGATGATGATAGTAATTTGGGAGATGATGATAATTCTAGTGATTATAATGATAATAGTAATTTGGGTGATGATGATGATAAATCTAGTGATTATGGTGATGATGATAGTAATTTGGGTGATGATGATGATAAATCTAGTGATTATGATGATGATAGTAATTTGGGTGATGATGATTATGATAAATCTAGTGATTATAATGATAGTAATTTGGATGATGATGATAAATCTAGTGATTATAATGATAATAGTAATTTGGGTGATGATGATGATAATTCTAGTGATTATGATGATGATGATAGTAATTTGGGAGATGATGATGATAATTCTAGTGATTATGATGATAGTAATTTGTGAGAGTGATTATACTGATTATAGTGATCATATCCTGAATGCTTTTAACAAAATAAATCTTTCCTTTGAGCTGTTTCAGAAAAAAATACATGATGCTTTTAAAATCACTGATCTCTTATTTCTAAAAACATTTGTTTTGAAATCAGTAAATGTAATTTGCAACATAAACATTTATAGTGAACTCATACAAGCTGAACGGAGCTTCAGATGTCACTGATCATGTGTTTTGATGGACAGCGGAGAGTCGAGTCAGTGATTCTGAATGCAGTACTGCTCCTCTGCAGCTGGAAGCGCTGCAGTTTTTTCAGCCTGAACATTTCAACCCTGCTGAACAGTCACAGCTACAGTGTTTAAATACAATATTCACAAATAATCAGTAGTTTTCGAAAATAACTACAAGTAAATGGCGACAGAGACAGAAGAGAACGGCACTGAGTTACAGACCGAGGTAAGAAGACTTCAGCTCTGGAGAAAAAGGACAATACAAACCGAGCTAATGACGCTAATGCTGTCTGAGTAGCCCTGAACGCTAATTATTATGATTATTATTTTAATTATTAGCTGTAGTGTTGATGATGCAGTTAATTATTTAAAAAAAACGTTTGTAAAGGTATATTTAACTAAACCGAAGCTGAAGTTTGGTGTTATTAAAGTTCTCAGTTCCACCTTAAATGCGGCAGTAGTTAAGTCAGACGGTTCAGACGGGCAATAAGTAGCCGTAACTACGGCAGCATTTAAGGTGGAACTGAGAGTTACAATAAGCTCAAATTTCTGCAGCTGGAGGGACAACCTCATATTAACAGTTAAGTAAACTAATGAACACACACACACACACATACACAGTCATATCAGAATATTATGACCACCGCCTTGTATCTACACTTATTTCTATTTTAGCTCCACTGACCATACAAGTGCACTTTGTGGTTTTATATTTACAGACTGTAGTTCATCTGTTTCTCTGTATATTTTGCTAGACTCTCTTCACTCTGTTCTTCATTGCTCAGGACCACCACAGAGTAGGTATTTTTTGGTTGCTAGATCATTCTCGGGCACTGCAATGACACTGGTGTGGTGGTGTGTTAGCATGTTATGCTGGTATGAGTGGTCATGATATTGTGATGTGACTGTTTAAAGTTTAACATATTCCTTTGTATTTTGTGTTTTTGCAGTCAGAGGAGTTTGTGTACTCCTCTGCTCGTCAGAAACTGGAGAACTTGCTGAATAAGAGTATGAGGATCAGGATGACGGATGGCCGGACACTGGTGGGTCTGTTCCTCTGCACTGACCGGGACTGTAATGTCATCCTGGGGTCAGCTCAAGAGTTCCTCAAATCCACAGGTCAGTACACACACACACCACAACAATAATACGAATACCACAATAATGCATTTACAGTGTTCAGCAGGCACTCTTATATGGTTTCATAGTTAATGTATTAATTGTGTTGTTGATCATGGAAATGAATGACATTGATGTATGTTCAGACCTGTGCTTATTACATAACATCTGAAGATATTTTAAGTTATTTACATCACAGGTACTCAGCAGACATTTAAATGTGAAATTGATATTTGATTTATTAATTAATGGTAAGAAGAATGTTCTAAATATTAATGTCACTCAACATCTGAGATAATGTTCATCATTTTTTGATTAACCAATAAAATCCTCTCTGATACCTATAAACCCACTAAGTAGATATTACACAGCGCTGTGTTAGTCCTCCAGGTCAGCAGGTAAGGATTTCAGAGAACTGACCCATAGTGATAGAGATACATAGATACTTTATTGATCTCGAGGGAAATTGAGGGCATTCTGGTTGAGAAACAGCACTGAGGTTTAATTCTTCTCCAGGACTTGACTGTGAAAATATGTCATGTTTTGTAGTGTTCTGAATGTGTTCTGTTGGTTGATCTGTATTTCATCACTGATGAAATATCAATAAATCTGTTCATTTATATTAGACCTTGATTCCCATGGCACGAGGTCTAGAACATTTAAAATGTGATTCTACATAAACTGCACAACAATGGACCTGCTATCACTACCCCCAAGTGGACAAAATAACCTCACATGTGCTTTTTGTTGTAAATAGTTGTATATAGTTTCATTTGACCATTTGTATTATCATATGTCCACATTTACAACTTGTGTTAATATTTTACATCTTTCAATTGCTTCATTCAGCATGTTTGTAGTAAAAACACAATTTTACATTTTGATTTGATGTGTTTTTGGGTGCAGTATGTCAGAGTAAAACATAATAGGTGATATTGTGCTAATCACTCTTGTCTGTCTCTCTTTCGCTCTGTGTATATTAGACTCATTCTCTCAGGGTGAGCCGAGGGTTCTGGGGTTGGCAATGATTCCGGGTCATCATGTGGTGTCAATTGAGGTGGAGTCGGAGAGTTTACAGCCTGCACATGGACTCTGAGATGTGAAGAGGATCATGGGAAATACAGAGCATGCAGTGCTGATTGCTTTTCCTGCAGTGCAGGGATCAGTGGAATTTACATTGTGTTTACCTGAGAACAGTTGGACTTTACCTGCTCACCTGGACACACAGTGGCAGAGTGTGTGTGAGAGAGAAACTGCAGAACATCAGACTAGGACACTGAGAGTGTGTGTGTGTGTGTGTGTGTGTAGTTATTTCATTAAAATTATTAATAACTGGGAGTGGTGTTATTTTAGCTTTCATTTACATGCATCTGATGTGAAGATATTGTGAGAGCAGTGATAATAATTCAGAAAGTATAACAGAGCAGGTAATTATTTTTAATGAGGTACATTTATATATTTTTGTACAACTTGGGACATTAGAACCGATGTTGAGAACATGTTAACTGATAATCTGATTAATGAATGCTATCTTATAAAACCATGTACAATAATTACATATCACAGAGTAATTCTTAATTACATATCTTACATTAGGGCAGAAGTGCAGAATCTGCCTCATCTCTGAAGGCATGTGCATATTCTACAGAGTATTGCTGACAGTCAGTGTTCCTCGAACATCTAAAACATCACAGTTCTAATCCAGAACAGGAGAACATTAACTCTTCACACATTCAGTGAACAATTCACTTTATAGCTGGCAGTTACTTTAGCGTCATTGTGACAAATTACACCCTGATATTGAATAGATGCTGTGTATGTCCAGCAAACAGAAAACCTTGTCAAAACTTTATAATTTAATTATTGGAAAAACATGTTTGACAACGTCATGTTTGCATGGTGGTCAGGATGATTATGGTCGGTTCTAGTTCACTGATAGGTTGTATGGATCAGATTTGTGTAATAATGGTAGTATAGTAGTCGTAAATGTATAATAAAAGTATTTCTCTGTTGTAGTTGTATTGCCAGGGTTTAATCCAGCTGTTATCCCTAGCTGATTGGTCATCCTTTCACTGGACTATTGTCCTTTTGACCCATTGTCCTTTGGAGCTACTAAATTCCATAGCAGCAGGCATGGGTTTATGAGCATTTATTGTCATTATCGTGGTAACCCTGTGTTATACGTAGGCGTTTCGATTGTAGTGGTTGGGGTGCTGAGAGGTGACCGAGGTCGTGTATGCTGTTCCCCTGGTGGGGTCTCTGTAAGGATACCGCCTGCAGAGAGAGAGGGACAGACAGACAGAAAGATGGAGGGAGAGACATGTTATTGCTGTGAAAAATAACTATAGATATAATGTAGCTACGAAGTCATGGAATTATCATTAGAATGTAACTGCTTTATGATGAAGTGAATTGGTGAGGTGGGGAAGTGATGAAGTGAATTTTTGAGGCAGTGTTGTTGTGGAGGTGAGGTGGTGATGTGAAGTTAGGTGGTAAAGTGATGAAATGTAACAGTGGTAAACCTACGCTTTCTCCTCTTTGCTGGGCACTCCGCATGCACAAAGCAAACAACCTCCTCCAAACAGAGCCAGTGTCGCTGAACACCATCCGATATACAGGCCTTCTCCAATCTCAAACCTTAAACACAGACAATAATACTGAATACCATCCGATATACAGGCCTTCTCCAATCTCAAACCTTAAACACAGACAATAGTACTGAATACGTTACTGAGAATGTTACTGAACACCATCTGATATACAGACCCTTTCCTACCTCAAACCTTAAACACAGACCACATTATTGACTCAATTACTGACCAAAGTAGTGTACACCATCTGTTATACCAGCCGAGATCTCCAATCTCAAACATTTAACATAGAACACAATACAGAACACAGAACACATTGCTGAACATATTTTAAAAATTAAGTTTTTTATGAAAGTTTGTTAGATTAGTATTTGGAGTACATGAATGAGTTCACTAAGTCTTACTTGGTTCCGAGAAAGAGTGGATCATAGAACTCCTGAGTGATGTTGAAAGCGTACCAGGACACAGCTATCATAGTGCACAGACCTGCAGTAAGACAATAAACGCAGTCTGCCATTGCTGATCATTATCATCTAAAGTGTAAATTACAAAGTAAAGTGTTTTATTCTCCCATGCCTCCAGAAGGAGCACTTACCCTCCAGAATAAATAGAAGTCCCCCAAGAGCAGCAAATCTCCCCTTCAGGATGTAATTCTCTCCTCCTATTTTGGAGCACTGCATGCCCACCAAAGTGGAGATCAGCCCAAATGTTCCCAGCACTATAGATGCAATCATAAGGGCACGAGAGGCCTGGACATGACCTAGAACACAACACAGGAAACATAACCCCAAATCAGGAAAGTGGGGGCAGTATGGGAAATACAAATAAATACTATATATATATATATATATAATTATTATTACTAGTGCTAAATTGTCCTTGTTTTTGGAATGTATTATATGCCTGAAATGAAGGAATGGATGTGTATTAACTAATGAAATTAAGTTGACCAGACAAAACACAAATTGGGTTTTATGTTGTTTGAGATGCAATGAAAGTCAAAGTAAATGTAAGAAACACTAGTTGTTTTTTTTTGCCAATTTTCACCCTTTCCCAATGTGGTAGTCGTCAATTAACCCAACCCATTAGTGGCTCTCCCCATCACTTTGCACTGTCCCTGACTGTAGGAGGGTCTCTCGTTTTTGATTGGACCAATCAGTAGACGCACGAGCCAGCGGATATTGCAATGTGTGAGTGATAGGGAGAGTGAGAGCGCCATCTACCCACCCAGAGAGAGCACTGCCAATTTTGCTCTCTGTGGGCCATGGCTGTTGATCCTCTGGTCATAGTGTCAGCGCCTTAGCCTGTTGAGCCACTCGGGGACCTTTTTTTAAACAATTTTATTTAAACATTTTATTTATTTATTTTTATGCACTTTCCATGCTGCAACTTTTTCCAATTTGGGGTTGTAGTATATGTTATGTATAGGTTATGTATATGTTTTGTCTATGTTTTCCTGTCCCTCGGTCAGTATCTTTCCTGTAACTGGGATACTTCCAAAACCTCCTTATATTCTTTCCAGTGATGTCATTGTTACATTGAAAATAGTAATCTGATTACTCCTTTAAAAAGTAACTTAGTTACTTTATTGATTATTTGATTTTAAAAGTAACTAAGTTAGATTACCAGTTCCTTTATTAGTTACATTCAGCAGCTGCAGACAACAACCACCGCCACCTCTACATAAAAATTACAACCAGTTTTGTCAATACTCACTTTATTAGAAATGCATTTTTAACAGCAACAATGGATTTCCTGACATTTAAAGTTGAACTTAAAAACTATTTCCTGAAAAAAATACATGTTTTATATATAAGAAAGATGGTTTCTCTTGAATTAACTTAAATACCTATATTTAATAAAATACAGTCTTTCTTGACGGAGCCAAAGGCTGTGGAAACGTGGAAATAAATTTTTTTCATTTAAAACTTCATGTGAAGTGAAAAATTGATAAGTATCACATTGAATGACGTGGCACGAGTAAAGCATCGCTTCACCTTCGCTAAAGGGTGTTAGCCTCTACATCTGACACAGTGTTTTTGAAGCGAGACACCAGTTTGTCGCCAGCACAGAGTGTACAGCGAACCCTGATATTGTCATCTTTAACTAGTAAGTAATGCATTACTGACATCACTGATTCTTTCAAAACCTCCTTAAACCGTTTTAGAACATCCTCATAAACACTGAATTCTGAACAGTTATTTATTACAATATCATGCCAATAAACAAATAAGAGTTAAGAGAGAGAGAGAAGGTAAACAGTGGTAATAAACCACAGCTCAGAACTGAACACTGAAAAAATATATAAAATTAGAGATTAAAAAAACATACCAAACTAAGGAGGCATTTTGAAGTAGTTTCTGTTTATTTGACTGCACAATTTAATGGTCACAGAAATAAAACTATTACCTGCAGAGGGCACTACAACATATTTACTTAAACACTTTAATTACTGTTACTTTTAAAGTAAGTATGTATCAACATATAACCAGTAATCACAATAGGTCTCATTACTCTGACCTTGCAATGAGTTTCTAAACTCACTTACCTGCAGTGACCAAACCTAAATATTAACCAGAATTCATTCACACAGTTTATTTATTTGTTCATTTAGATTACTTTATTGTTAAAATATAATTTTAAGGATATGACAAATATTTGATCTTAAAATCATTTTGCAATCTGTAGAAAATTAATACCCAATCAGATCGAAAATATACACATTATTTATTTGTTTACTTTCCAAAAGATTGAGATAGCAATTAACAATGTTTAAATATTAGACTTTAGATAAAAAAATTAAATATGCAGAATGTTGTTTATTCTAATTAAGATAAAATCAATTAACACTTAAAACATCTTCAATGTACTAGACATTTTTATATATTTCTTAATATACTGTATCTGTAACTAAAATGAATTTTAAATGAATTAAATTAATAATATTTTTTAGATAATGTAAAGTTTGTTGTACTTCAGTTTATTTAAATGTTTAATGTAAATGATTCTAGAAATAAAGTGAATATTCCTATAAAAGTTTGAGTGATCTAACATTGAAAACAATTATATGATATGGGTGTGCTAAGCTAATGCTTAACTAAAAGTTAATTTGTGTTGTATGCTAATGCTAACATACCATCCAGTCCGAGCATGCCAGGCAGTTCCTGGCAGTTATGGACTCCAGTAGAGTCCACCATGCAGGACATCCACAGGTTCTCATACACAGTGGATGCAGTGATGACATTCCCCTCCATATCTGTGACCCTCCAGAACCGGTTCGGTATGGCAATACCACACATAACCCAGCCCGCAAAACCCAGAAAAAATGCCATGACCTCTACAGCGGGGTTCATCTCTCACTGTAATCTCACTCTGATCTCACTTTAATCTCAATCTAAACTCACTCTGATCTCATTCTGAACTCACACTGATCTCATGATACTACCACTAAAATTACATCTCTAACCCTGAACAACAGAAACTTATCAGAGAGAATGAGTCCAGTCCAGTCTGAGAGCTCTGTCTGAATGGAGATGTTTCTGAACTCTTTGGTCAGATGTTTCTCCGACACCTACAGGACGTACCACCTGAGATGACCTCAGGTATTGACGG
>BRDA01055831.1:0-11595 GCA_036984385.1 Crenuchus spilurus | reverse complement strand
CATCGGTGTATGATATGACACAAATGACATGGTGTCTGTGTAATAATTGCATTTATTTAACAGCACAAAACAACACAGTACACTAACAAAAACATACACTGACATGTTTTGAGTGTAATGGTGAAAGACTAAGTAAAAAAAAAGAATAATTTCTTTGTCACAAAGAAAATCTGTGACTTCAGCTGAAGAGCTCTCGCCCCTGGCTCTGGCTGCTTTCGCGTGCTTTGTTGAATTGACGTGCATCTGCAGGTCGTTGGCACCTTTATTTGCCACAGACACATAAGTGCCTGCCTTACACATCAAGCACTCTGCCTCATACGGATCACGACCCTGGCGAAAGCACAGGAATTTTTTCTTTAACTCCTCCGCAAACGTACACTTTCGTTTCGGCATTGCCGTAGATATATTTGAGGAGAAGGGCGTGACTATTTTGCGTTACAGAGATACCTGGAATGGAACGGAATGGCAATTCTAATCACCGTTATTAGGGGGCGTCGCATTTCGTAGGTGACAGTCTGCCGTTTTGCATATTCCCTGCGGTCTTTGGGGGTGGTTTGCGAGATTTAGTGTAACTGTTCTGTGGGTTCATGTAGGGATAAAGCTTTAGGTGTTCTGTGTTGTATGAATAAATGTGTGCATGTGTGAGTGCTTATGTAGTTTAGGATAGTCACCGTTGGTGTGGGGGTAGATCAAATGCATAACTATGTGAGTGAGAGCGTGAATATTAGTCTAATTCTTTCTGCTTGTGTTGTATTGCTGGAGATTAACCAGTAAAAATGGCTTCTCGAGGAGTTATTCGCGAGCCGTCTGGATCGCCACAATATTATCTTTGAGACAACCTTTTTACCCCCGGACATTTTTTTAGGTCTCAAAAGTACGACATGTCCGGGAAAAAGAGGACGTGTGGTCACCCTACCCTCATCTAACAAGCTAACTAGCCAAAGTAATATATCTGACAATTAGATGCCACATTAAATTGTCAGATAGAGATTAACTTTTAAACCTACTAGACACTACATTTCTGCTGCACACAGTTGTGGATACTATCAGGATCCTAAAGTTAGCTAAATGCTACAGTAAGCTAAATGCTAAAGTTAGCTAAACAGTACGCCAGCCTATGACACCAGCTCAGTGCTGCAATTAGCTATAGCTAATTATAAACACTGATGTTAGCTCAATACTAAAGATAACAAAAAACTCATGTTAGGTAAATGCTAAAGTTAGCTGAATGCTAAACTTCGCTAAATGCTAAAGTCAGCTAAGCGCTAAAGTTAGCTCAAAGATAAAATTAGCTAAAGTCAACTCAAAGTTAGCTAAAGGTTAAAGTTACCTCACTGCTAAAGTTAGCTCAATGATAATGTTAGCTAAAAGGTAAAGTTACCTCAGTGTTAAAGTTTGCTAAATGCTAACGTTAAGTAAACACTGAAGTTACCTCAATGCTAAAGTTAGCTGAAAGTGAAAATTAGCTCATTCTAAAATGAGCTTTGTGTAGAAGTATTTTTTTAGCTGTTTGCTCACTGTTTGTTAGTGTGTGTTTTGTATGTTCGTGCAGTGTTTCTGTCTGTTCACACTTCATTCAAATCAGTGTTTCAGTCAGTTTACAGTTCTTAACATTAATGTTTGCATATGTCTGTTAGATATGGCAACATACTGATTCAGAATGGTGTTTAAGTGATGTGATGAATTTATAGAAGTAGATTTATTTAGTTAGTCCTAAATGGCGCTATGACTGTAAAAAAAGAAAATCAGCTACGTTCAAATGCCATTGCCAAATTATTGTTCAAGGATGTATGGCATGCAGGATTTTTATCAGCTGTAGTTGGTTAGAGATATAAAATATTTGATATTTTTCAGGTGTATGTGGGGGATCATCAGGATTATGGGCAAAAATCTCAAACAGAAATTCTATGAAAGCATCCATCACTAGATATTTCAATCTAAATGAGGAAACTTTGGGCAGCTGTTGAACAAACTATTCCAACAGAACAGGATTGGTCCATATCTATTTAACTCTTGCATTGTATTGTTTATTACTTATGTAAAAAGCTTATGTAATGACATGTCATAGACTGTGCTACTTTGTTGGTTGAGTGATGCTATCAAAATTGTGCTTGGTTTTCTAATAGACTATTCATGTCTTGTCTTTCTAGCTATTTAACTTGTGTCTTATTTTACTCTTCAAAAGAATAAAGAGTCAACTGATATTCAGACACTATAGTGTTCGTAGGGCTTCCTATTATTCTTTGAGGCATCCCCATACATATTAATCAGACTTAGTAAGTAACCTCATACTTCCATAAAGACAGTGTAATCTTGAATTTTCAGATTTATTTTTTAGTTTTTATCTTTGACATAACATATGAGCAAAGTTTTATACAAGTAACAAAATAAGATGGAGCCCCTTATCAGTAGTACACTTAAAGTGATTACATAAATGTAAGTAGTTTAAGGCAACAAAAGTCAAATAATTTGGGATAAGAATGACATACATGTGTGATTACATGATACACACCTATCATCAGTCATTCGCCAGCAAGTGCAAACTTAATCTGGATCTGATTCTGCTGGTGTTGTGACCCAGCCAAATCTCTGGCAGTGCTGGTCACCTGGTGTAGCTGTGCTATAATGGAGCATAAACATACTCCAAATCACCAGTTAGGACCTAATCAGCACTCCAGTCTGTTCTTTCACAGATTAAATGTTCTCTATTACAGATCCAGGTCCACAGAACCTCCCATACTAAAGCAGCTATTTCATGCACTGAAATTAAATGGATCATGTTACAGGTAATCGTGGGTTAGAATGAAAAAAAAAAACCCTACAGAGCAGGTGTTAATCAGCAGCAGGAAACACTTCATACACAAGACCTTTTCATTTCTTTCTTAATTGTTCAATCTGGGAAACAAACTCGTGGGAAGATCTCCGCTCTCCTGTTAAATTCCCCAAACACCCACATAGTTCTTAATAAGTTTTATGTTACTGGTGTTTTCTTTCATTATATCAAGCCAAACAACTAAGGGTTACCTGTTTAAACACCTGTACACTGAATCACCTGTATCAACATAACAGTATCAGGTTGTGTTGTAATGAATGTATTAGAAGTTGTGTTGACTGCACTCATCCTGACCTGACCCCCGAACTCTACATTTATTTTAGTTTTCAAAAAGCTTCACTTAAAGATACGAATCTGCTCCATTCTTTTGGAAAAGTCCATGTAGAATCTATAGACTACTGGACCTTATGGGCCATCATGGACTGAAAGGGACGTGCTCTACCTTTATTTCTGACAGTAGAACATTAGAACAGCACAGTTTCCAGAGTCAGGTGGTCAGAACTAATCAGAGGAGACCTTTTTCAAGAATATCATTAACTTCAAGTCTCATTTACCTTTCTTAATGGAGAAATGAACAAAGAAAATGTTTTCAAGGACAAACTTAATTCTATTTGTATAAGTTAGAAATGTATGTGAAAAGTTGTGAAAGGCATGTGTCACATCACCATGTTTTAGTTGTTTGGGAATTGATACGAATTGTTGATTTTTTTGCCCATTTTTGCAGTAAACAAGACTTGAGCTGCTCAAAAGTCCATGCTAGACATTTTCAAAATGAGACAGGTCTGAACTGCAGGCACGTCAGTCAAGTACACATACTCATGCTAAGTCATGCTGTTTTAAGTCATGCAGAATGAGGCCTGGCTTTGTCATTTTTTGAAGTTCCTGGGAAAAGACGTCTTGATGGCACCTTATGTTTCTACAAATTACCTATATAAGCCTCTGCATCAATGGTACGTTTACAATATGCAGATCACTCATACCGAGGGCAATGATGCCAGCATATTGCAGAGGCTGGATTTTGACTTTTCATTGGTAACAGTCTGGAGGGTCTTTTCATCTTTGGCATGTGATGTTAATTTTTCCCAATAACAAGCTGAAACATGGTCTCATCTGAACATAGAACACATTTCCACTGTCTTTCAGTTAATCTCAAATCACTTCAATCCCAGCAAACTCACCAACGTCTCTACACAAAATTAATATATGGCTTCCTCTTTATATATTTATACAATTTCAGTATCCATTTTTTTGATGCAGTGGTAGGCTGTGTTAAGTAACAATGACTTTCCAAAGTACTGAGCCCATGTGACCGTGCCCATCATTGTAGTACAGTATTGTGGTTTCTCAAACAGTACCACCTGAGCGTTTGATGATCGCGCACATTCATCAATGATTTCCTTCCTTGGCCTTTACACATCAAAACTCTCTGAATCTTTTCATGATATTATGAACTGTAGATGTTGAAAGACCTAAATTCTTTACAATCTTATACTGAGAAACATTGTTGTTGAACTGAATGACAATTCTCTCAACAAGTGTGGCCCAAAGTCATGAACTACGACTAAGCCATGTTTGTAAAGACTAAACCTTTGGTGGCTCCTTTTATACTCAGCCTGATGACTTCACCTGTTACCAGTTAAACTGCTAATTGTGGAACCTTCCAGAACAATGTTACTTTTTAATGTGTTGCAGGCATCAATTTTTACATTTGTATATATTTAACAAATGTAAAAAAGTTTGTAATTTTTGTAATGAAATTTTCTTTGTCCTTGTGTCTGTTATCCAAATGACATATATCAGTTTTTTTTGCATTTTTAAAAAGTGTCCCAACTTTTCCTGAAATGGTATTTGTAAGTATGAAGAAATGAGAATAATCACTTTGTCCAGAACTGATGTCATTAAATGGCTGTTTACACTTGGGAGTTTGGACACATCTGACTGAAGATGTTTTAATGTTTAGATGTTTTAAGTGTAAAATATTTTAATATAAATCTACTAAACATATGTAGCAGATCCAGCATCAGGAACATCATCAGTCCTCAGCTTTAGGAAAGCTTTTCCAGATCTCCTGAAACCCTCTGATTGATCATCAGGAATCATAGCTTACCCAGCTTGGTCAGTGGATCTCACGCTGGTCCTCCAGACATCTCACCTGATTCAGGTAATAGTGCAGGTCATGACAAACTTTATTTTGGGTAAAATCAATTTTTTTTGTATTTTGAAAGTAAATCAGAAGCTGTTGAGTTTCAGCTCTGACATCAGTCCATCTGTTTTATTATTCTTTAAAAACACAAAAGGGTGAAAGAGCAGAACAGCCGGTGTTACTATCTTTTTATCTCTGCTTTCAGTAAATCTGTTAAGTCCTGTTATTTGAACCCAGACAGATTGTGGCCCAGGAGAGCGGAGCACTCCACCCTGCTGCTCCTGCTCTGCCTGCTGCCCCCACACCTCATTCATTCACTTTGGTGTGAAAAAGATTTCGTGCAAGCCACAAGAGAATTCCTTTATATTCAGCTGAAACCCAAATGAAACCAGCTGAAACCCAAGCTAATAACCCAAAACAAAGAACCCTTTAACTATTACTATTACTATTATTATACACTGTTATTTGATTTTTCATATATTCTTGTTCTTCTTCTTCTTCTTCTTCTTCTTCCGCAGTATTTTTGACGCGCTTCTTGTCCCGCAGTTTTTGAGATATCGATACCGTTCCAACTCCAGATTGTTCGGTCCGATTGTGTGATCCAGGCTTGTATACAGAATTTTGATTGGATTTGCGGTTTTCCTAAAAACTTCCTTAATCTGGGATTTTTTTTCCCATAGAGAATGAATGGGGAGCAAAAATGCATGCTCATCTACTGTACTTCTGCTTGACCGATTCGCACCGTTTCGGATACACTATATCAGGGCAGGCCCCTGAGCACAAATTCACTGTTGTTTTGACCCGCACTCGTTTATTTGTCGTTTTATTGCCATCCCTTTTTCGTCCCATTGACCTCCATTCATTTTTGGCCATACCAAATTCCAGGCTTCCATTTGCGCGACAACAACCAAAATTGATATACTACTTCATGGCAGGTAACAGAGCTCTAGTCCAGAGCCATACTGACCCGCACTCCTTTTTTTGTCACCTTTTCTTCCCTCGTTCCTCCCATTGACTTCCATTAATTTTCACATACACTCAAGCCTCAGAGTTTCCGTGTCCCAACAGCCACCAACATTCATGTACTCCATCAGAACAGATAACAGAGCTGTAGTGCAGGGCCATACTGACCCGCACTTCTCCTTTTGTCATCTTTTCATCCCTTCCACCCCTTTTCTTCCCATTCATTTTCACATAGAGACATGGCAACCGCCTTAGGTCCCATAGCAACCGCCTTGGGTGCCATAGCAACCGCCTTGAGGCCCATAGCAACCGCCTTGAAGCCCATAGCAACCGCCTTGGGTGCCATAGCAACCGCCTTGAGGCCCATAACAACGACCTTGGAAGCCATAGCAACGGCCTTGCGGCTCCTAGCAACGGCCTTGGGAGCAATAGCAATGGCCTTGGGTGCCATAGCAACCGCCTTGGGGCCCATAGCAACCGCTTTGGGTGCCATAGCAACCGCCTTGCGGCCCATAGCAACCGCCTTGAGGGCCATAGCAACGGCCTTGGGTGCCATAGCAACGGCCTTGGGTGCCATAGCAATGGCCTTGGGTGCCATAGCAACCGCCTTGGGTACCATAGCAACTGCATTGCGCCCCATAGCAACGACCTTGAGAGCCATAGCAACGGCCTTGGGGCCCCTAGCAACGGCCTTGGGACCCCTAGCAACGGCCTTGGGACCCCTAGCAACGACCTTGGGGCCCATAGCAACGGCCTTGGGGCCCATAGCAACCGCCTTGGGTGCCATAGCAACCGCCTTGAGGCCCATAGCAACCGGCTTGAGGCCCATAGCAACCTCCTTGAGACCCATAGCAACCGCCTTGGGGCCCATAGCAACCGCTTTGGGTGCCATAGCAACTGCCTTGGGTGCCATAGCAACCGCTTTTCGGCCCATAGCAACCGCCTTGCGGCCCATAGCAACGGCCTTGGGTGCTATAGCAACCGCCTTAGGTGCCATAGCAACCGCCTTGGGGCCCATAGCAACCGCTTTGGGTGCCATAGCAATGGCCTTGGGTGCCATAGCAATGGCCTTGAGTGCCATAGCAACGGCCTTGGGTGCCATGGCAATGGCCTTGGGTGCCATGGCAACGGCCTTGGGTGCCATGGCAATGGCCTTGGGTGCCATAGCAACTGCTTTGGGTGCCATAGCAACGGCCTTGAGGGCCATAGCAACGGCCTTGAAGACCATAGCAACGGCCTTGGGTGCCATAGCAACGGCCTTGGGTCCCATAGCAACTGCCTTGGGTCCCATAGCAACCGCCTTGCGGTCAATAGCAACCACCTTGCAGTCAATGGCAATCACCTTGTGTTCCATAGCAACCACATTGGGGGCCATAGCAACCACCACAAATTCCAAAGCATCACCTTACAAACCAACTGGGATACCTTAGCTTGTGGGCCATGTTAGCAATGCGCAATATTATTATTATTATTATTATTATTATTATTATTATTATTATTACATGCAGTATTTACCAATCACTTTGCTCCAGTGTGAGTACAGCAGACTGATTTAAATATCTGATTCTTATTTATTACAATCAACCAATCACTAATGCTGTAATAATTGATGATAATGATGATGATGGTGATGATGAAGTTCCTCAACCAGCTCCTGAAGATCTGAAGGTCTGATCAGAATCAGAATAATCATAATGTTTTAAAGTGACAGTCAGACTTTGGGTCAGTTGATAGATTTTATTCAGTAAATATAAGATTATTTAAAGAAATGTTGTTTCTTCCAGTTAAAAGTTTAGGTGCACCTCTTTAAATAATGTGGAATTTTTAATATTAAGATTTAGAGGAAAATATATGAAATACTCTTTAAAATTTTTTTCATTTTGTCTGTTCATATGTGTTTATAAAGATCTGATCCTTCATCACTGGACACTCTGACTACACTCTTTAATATTGACTGCTGGGATGGTCATTTTCAACTGATTCTTCAGGTATTTGTTCCTTTATTGATCACTTTTTTTTATTATTGTATACATATTTGTGTCCAGACTGCTTTAAAATGACTTGAACTATACACTTACTGGTCAGTTCATTAGGTACACATACATTGTATCTACACTCATTGTCCATTTCATCAGTTTAACTGACCATGTAGGTGCACTTTGTAGTTCTACAATTACAGACTGTGGTTCATCTGTTTCTCTGTATACTTTGTTAGCCTCCTTTCACCCTGTTCTTCAGTGATCAGGACCTCCACAGGACCACCAAGAAGCAGGTATTATTCGGGTGATGCAGGTATTATTTGGGTATTCTTAGCACTGCAGTGACACTGATGTGGTGGTGTTGTGTTCATGTGAGAGCATCATAGCTGCTGGAGATTTTAAACACTTACTGTGCACTCTAATAGACACACCTATCTTGTTGGTCCACCATCTAAATATGGTCAGTGGAGCTGATCAAATGGACAGTGAGTTTAGATACAAGAATGTGGTCATAATATTCTGATATGACTGTGTATATGATCAACCGATGTGATTTCAAACTTCATATAGTAACTATTTTATGTAAAATGAAAAGCTAACAACAGCTAACATTAACTAAAATGTCAATCTTTGCTGGACATTAATCATTTGTACCTAACCTACATATATGGGCTTTTATTTTATTCTAAATTTTATTGCCTGCCCATCTAAGGACTTTAATTTTGAAGACTAACTATAAACCAGCTAAGGGGTTCAGCCCATAATTGGGCTTTGCCCAGCCAGGGGCTTGCCTATGAGGCTGCAGTTGCACCCTTCTTATTTGTCTACAGAGACAGAGACCCTGTTCTAAACAATAAACATTTATTATTGTCACTTGTGTAATATATGTTTATTTTTATGCTCTAATAGGAGTGATTCGGGATCAGATGAGGAGTGAGAGCCTCAGTTCAAGCAAATATTACATGCAGAACATGTACATAGATTTTGTAAATAGTTATAATAATAAAATTTGGCTAAATAAAACAAGCTGAAGTTTTAAAAGTGTTGGAATAAAATCTGATACAAACAGTTTGTCCAGAATGTAAATGAATGTTATAATAAATAATAATATATGTAATAAAATCTAATAAAACATAATATAATAAAATAAATTCATCAAGTGTAGATCATACATATACACCTTTTCTGCAGTAAAATTTGTTATTTTCATTTTGGAGAGGTTGGGGGACTTGGAGAAGTTGTTTGTTCATTGTCTCTTCCAGCTTGAGTAACTTTAAATCAGTAGTCAGAATCAATTCAAAATTTTGCATGGTGAAAGTAGAGCCATGCTGACACAGAGTTTTAAAAGCAGAAAGTGTTAAGGACATGAACTGTAGTCACTAAACTCAAGATTATAAAATGTAATTTAAAAAAGTGCCTGTCTTCTGTAGTTTTCAGCATATTTTGACCATTGCAGATTCATTTCAATACTTTTACATGTTGTCTATTACAGTTTGAAGACTTACAGTAACATTACCTATATGCGCCTATATGTCAGTGGAGTTGAAAAATGGACATTGAGTGTAGATATGTATAAGGTATGTGTACTTAATAAAGTGTCCAGTGAGTGTTAATAATGATTATTAAATAGATTGTTAAACACAAACTTCACTGAACTCGGAAACCTACAATAGAATGGTAGAATAGAATACAGTAGAATTTAAAATGACATTACAGTGGTTTGCAATATTTTACAATGTGTATATTTACAGAATGTTTAGTGTTTTACAATGTATATTTACAGTGTGTTTAAATTGTACTTATGGTGTGTTTGCAGTGTATTTACACTGCATGTATGTTTATGTTTATGGTGTGCTTGCAGGTTATGATGTGTTGCAGTTTACACTGTAAATACTCTATAAATACAATGTAAACACATTGTTTACAGTGAGTTTACAGAATGTTTACAGTATATTAAAAAAAGTAATTAAATTAAATTTATATTTAATTATTTACAAATAAGAAGTCAGGTGCCACAGTGGCATGGTTGTATCAGAAATGGTTAAGATAATGGGCAAATTAAAATGATTGCTGCTGTATTACTGTCTTGTTGGAGTGTCTCGTTTCTCTTTGTAAGTTAAGTTTTAATCCGTGTACTTCCACTAATGACCACACTGTGGTAACACAGGACCAGAAGAGCTGTGTGTGACTGTAAACTTTGGTGTATACAGACCTGACCTGACCTGACACAGACTGTTTAATCTGATAGATTAAAGAGCAGGTGTCCTTATTAAACTTTTTTTGCAGAATTCAGTTATTGATTTATTTAATTTCTGAAACCATAAAAAATAGCAAAATAGTTTTATTATAAAACTGACTGTGGTGCCTTTAATAAATACAGAAAATTATAATTTTACATTTCATTTACGTTATTAATATTGGTATTCATTACTGAACATTATAAAATAATCTGATAAAATTACAACCTTTTTTATATTTTAGTAACAATTAAATCTACATTTTATCTGTAATTCCATAAAAAGCTTTGGTTCTATGTAAAAAACCTAATTTACTGTCAATCTCTGATTACCATTTAACATTTCTCCATCAAACATTTCTCTATCAAACATTTCTCCATCAAACATTTCTCTATCAAACATTCCTCCCCTAAAACATTCCTCCATTAAATATTACTCCCCCAGACATTCCTCTGTTAAATATTACTCCCAAAAACATTCCTCCATTAAATATTACTCCCCCAAACATTCCTCCATTAAATATTACTCCCCAAACATTCCTCCATTAAATATTACTCCCCCAAACATTCCTCCATTAAATATTACTCCCCCAAACATTCCTCCATTAAATATTACTCCCCCAAACATTCATCCATTAAATATTACTCCCCCAAACATTCCTCCATTAAATATTACTCCCCCAAACATTCCTCTTTTAAATATTACTCCCCCAAACATTCCTCCATTAAATATTACTCACCCAAACGTTCCTCCATTAACTATTTTTCTCCCAAACATTCCTCCATTAAATATTACTCCCCCAAACATTCCTCCATTAAATATTACTCCCCCAAACATTCCTCTTTTAAATATTACTCCCCCAAACCTTCCTCCATTAAATATTACTCACCCAAATGTTCCTCCATTAACTATTTTTCTCCCAAACATTCCTCCATTAAATATTACTCCCACAAATGTTCCTCCATTAAATATTACTCCCCCAAACATTCCTCTATTAAATATTACTCCCACAAATGTTCCTCCATTAAATATTACTCACCCAAACGTTCCTCTTTTAAATATTTCTCCCCTAAACATTCATCCATTGAACAGTACTCCCCTAAATGTTCCTCCAATAAATATTACTCCACCAAACATTCTGTTAACACTTTTCAGATGATTAATAAACTCTCAACAGACTTCACTCAGTAACATCAACAACATATCAACATCAGCAGTGAAGCTTCTCAACACATTCAAGTGACAATGTTGTAGCTGTACTGTTGACATATAACTTACAACCCCAAATTAGAAAAGTTGGGACTGTATGGAAAATTAAATTTAAAAACGCAGTGTACGTGAGGCTGGTGTACAAACCGGATTCCAAAAAAGTTGGGACACTAAACAAATTGTGAATAAAAACTGAATGCAATGATGTGGAGATGCCAACATCTAATATTT
>BRDA01055830.1:6350-30875 GCA_036984385.1 Crenuchus spilurus | reverse complement strand
AATATTAGATGTTGGCACCTCCACATCATTGCATTCAGTTTTTATTCACAATTTGTTTAGTGTCCCAACTTTTTTGGAATCCGGTTTGTAGTAGCTAGAGTGCAACTAGAGGGAAGCTCATTTCAGTTTTGATTAGTTTATCAGGGGAACATCTACTTCTTAACATTTTAAATGTCTCCGCAGTGTTGAACCTCCTGCATCCAGATACCGTTAAAATTTCTACAGGAGTGACTTTTTTGAGGGTTTATGTAGTTTATAGATTACGTAGAACTACTTGTTGTCCTGGTTGGGACACTAGAGGGTGCTGCTGAGGAAATCACAAACTAACAGACTCCTATGGAGCTTTAGTACAAAACTGTCTTTTCTAAATCTTAAGACACTAATGATCTTAATCACAAGTCATAACTATATAAAACAAAACAAAACAAAAGCACCACTTTCATGTTTTTACATGTCTTTAAACACCAGTTTTACGACTTTAAAACAGTGACTTGGCTCTGCTCAGCTAACTGCTTAGCTCTCATTAGCCAAAATGTTTTTGCTGAACAAAACCAGACTGGATTAGAAAGACTCAGCAATACTGGTTAATTTTCATAAATCATTTTATGTTATATGTTTGCAAACATTCTAAAATGAATCTCTTATTAGACTTACTCACAGCATTCTCTGGTATTTAGCTTCACTTTTAGATATAATGTGTTAAACAGGAAGTGAACAGTATCTCACATTTATTGTAAATTTTAGACTTTTTCCTAATAATGCTCAGGTAGCGTAAGGAGTGGAAAATCTTCCATCCACACCAAGTGGATTATTAAATGAGTCATCTAAACCTTTTGTTTGGTTTGTGATTTGTGAACTCAGATGAGCTCTGAGTTAACTAAAAATAGGTCATTTACTCAGAGGATGAGGACAATGGCTAGCAGTAGCGATAGCATGAGAAACGTATGAATCGCTACATGTTCTGGGTTAACATTTTGTGTTTAGTCCAACAGTTAAATCAGAACGGCTTGAAAAGAACCTTAAAGCATTTGTAAAAAAATCTAACATTGACAAGTAAACTGTGCCTCACATTTGTGTTTTGCTTTTTCCAACTTCAACCAGGAAACTGGAACACAATCAACTCGGTCATGACGTGTGTAATGTAAATGGAATGCTGCAATTGTCCCTCTCACTATACTGAGACATTCCCTAAATTCCCAGAAAGCAGATGTCTGTACCAAATATGGCCCAATGAAAGCACTTACCAGTGCGTTGTGACAATGACAAGCATACTGTGGGCCAAAGCTGGCCTGGCTGTAGCGGTTTGGGATGCCATTTGAATTGGGGCCACATGTGGCCCAAATACAACCTACCATGTGAAATCTTTGAACTCAATTTCTGCATTGGGCCAAAACTGGCCACACAAGGTTTTCATTGGAGATCTCCCATCTAAGCACTAACCAGACCTGCTTAGCTTCAGTTGATTTGCTTGTTAAGTTGTGCAGAATTGGCTGCCATCCTGTTGGTCGGTCTATCCCTAAGTTCACTTTTAAGCTAACATAGTAGCTAAGCTCAAGGTGAGTTAGCTAGTGAGTTGTACCCCGTGAGGAAAGTGGTTTAAGCTGGTATTCTTGAGTCCAGGTGTGCTGTTGGTTTAGGTGACATGGTTATGTCGTTAATTTAGATTGCATGGTTATGTGTTGTTTGTTTTGCCTTGGTGGAGACCAGCATCTGCATCAGCTATCAACACCAAACAAAGCCTTCCTCTGTGATATAAGCTACGAATGGGCTGAAAGCAAGGCAACGTAGGGTTTCTATCAGGGTGTCTTTTACCTACCTGCTCCAGCTCTTATCAAAGAACACACACACACAGTTCCTCACGTACACAAGCGCATGCTCGTACACACACATCAAATGATTTCAAACACACACATGCACATACATACACACACACACAGTGTCCTGATTGCAGCCTCCCCCAGAGAGCGAGCTGAAGTAAAGAGTGATTGCTGAGGAGGGAGAGACAAATTTACACTCCGCAAACAGCTCTCATTATAAACAGGCAGGGCTCTGTGTGTGTGTGTGTGTGTGTGTGTGTGAGAGAGAGAGAGAGAGAGAGAGAGAGAGAGAGAGGGTGTGAGGGTGTGTGGTCAAATCTTGACCAGTAGAGTAAGTAGTAAGAAAGCCAAGCCCTCGAACACTGCCAAAAAGGACAGATCAGTGCACCAGAGAGAGAGAGAGAGAGAGAGAGAGAGAGAGAGAACATACTATCCTGCCAACACAGGAGTCTTCCTGTTTTTAACCCTTTCTTATTTGTCATTTCTCCCAAATTCATAATGATACAACTCAACTGGCGGCTTCTCAGTTTGTGGGATTTGTGTCGTGGTACCTGGTATTCCAACCCAGAGGTTAGTCCAATGCTAGGCATGTGAAGTGAGCCTAGACGGGATAAATGAACAAGAGCAGAGGTCAGTGTGCTGTGCCTACAGGGGTGGGGCTCAAGCCCAAACATTTCAATGCCTGCTTCAAATGCTTTTTGAAAGTGAAAGAAACGTTTGTAAGATCTTCCTTCAGGCAATTTTGCCAGAAATCTCCCTCTTAATTAATCTATTGTCAGTCATTTTAAACCCTCGACCACTAGATGGCAGTGTTATCGTCTACCTTTAGCCATTAGACTCTTCCTCTTCAACTGAAACAAGTGCAAGGGTGCACTTTATCATAGCTCTGACGGCAACTGGATGCAATAGGAATAACAAGCGGCCTATTTTAATAAGCAAAAGTCCAGGTTGTTGTTTGTCTGATGGCAACTACAGTAGGAATGACAGGTAATCTGTCTAAACAAGCAGCAGTACAGGATGTCATCAGTCTGATGGGAACGATAATAGGAATGGCTAACAAAACTCCAGGTTGTCTGTGGCTTATCAAAGGGGCTCAAACTAAACAAGTGAAAGTCCCGGTTGTCCTCTGCCTGACAGCAGTTGGAACGATATGGGGTTGATGTTAAACAAGTAAAATTCCATGTCCTCATAAGACTAATAGCAATGGAAAAAACTGAGGTTTTGACCTACATAAGCAAAAGTCTAAGGCTGGAATTTTGTTCCCTCTGGAGGATGCACCCTTCAGTCCACAGTCACAATTGGGGGGGTGGGGGGGGTGGGAGGACATGTCTCCTGCACTTTTTCAAAAGGCAGTTTTGGTCCACTGCAGTTTTTACCATTCAAATACAATGTTACACTATATTAAATGGAGACGGGTCAAGCACTAGGACCAAGGGGAAAATGGACATTCAAGCTGAAGCCTGTTTCCCTTTACTCAGCCCACAAGCTCATCCATTGGCTCGCAGTTTCTCTGCTGTCACTCCATCTGGTTGCAAACTGATGTTTGCCAAGGAGTCCATGTTCACCTGTCACTGTAAGTTGTTAAAATGTTGGGCATTTGAATATGTGTCTGTATTTGGAAGATTTGTATGAGTTGATTATTTCGAAATATTAAGTTATCCCTTCTGTGGAACTTAGAAATAACAATAGAAAACTACAAGAACTATTAGAAAACAGTTAAATGAAAGAGTTTTATTAAATGTTCAATTTAGTAATATATATATATACTTAATAAATCATAATATTGTTATTTTATTATTAATAATAACTAGTAATAGTTATTGGTATACTATTAATAGTAATAATTATTTTTTTTAAATAGATATATTGTTAATACATTTTAAGTAATGTATTCATATTTATTAATAATTATTTATCATTTAATTTATGCCCAACACCCACTACCCAGTTGTGCCAGCCACCCTCAAAAATTTCAGACAGACCCCACCCCTGAAGTACTGTTACCCTAAGGGCTAAAACTGGCCAATGTTTTTACAATATTTCCCCTTCTCCAGAGATGTGCACCAGACATTGGTTCTCAGACTTGAGAAGCAACTTTCCCACTTCACCAAACAACGTCGCTCACGTGTCCGTAAAGGAACAAGCTAAATGTGAAATGGGCGCGTCAAGAGGCCCCAAGATCTGTGGATGAAGCCCAGGTGCCCCGGAACGCGGAGATGCAGTGTAGCTTGGACGCTAGATGCGTAGCTGGGAATGATGTAAAAGGCTGCTCTCACGAACGCCATCTGTTTCCCTGGAGTGGCGGAGACCCCTGAAAACCTCCGGAAAAGCGTGACGTGACACGCACAAGAGAGCAGGGTTAACATTTTACAGGCGCTTTTAAAGAGCCACGCTCCAAAATCACAAGCTTTGACTCGGGGTGGGGGTGTATGTATGTGTGGAGGGTGAGGGGAAGGGTGGCAGGTGGGCGTGGCCACGGGGTCGTAACGGATAAACGGTTTCCGCGGTGCTAGAATCAGTAAGAGGTTCTCCATTTTAGCGCCTCGCTGTTTGGCACACACACACACTTCGACACGCACACACATAGGCACGCGCACGGGCTAGCAATCGCGGCGCGGGAAAATAGCCCCCGTGCTCGTGCTTATGTGTGTGCGTGAAGCAGCCGTGATGCGGAACAATCAGCCGCGCTCTCCCCCCCCCCCCTCTCTCTCTCTCTGGGCGGCGCCATGGCAACGGAACAGCTTCAATTAGAGGAGAAGAAAGAGCTTCCCCTCGGCACGGCACCGAGCGAGGCGAGTGTCAACGAGCACGAGAGAGCGCGCGCGTGCGTACGTGTATGTGTGTGTGTCAGAGAGAGGGAAATTGCGAGACGGCAGAGAGCAGACAGGGGGAAAAAATGATCGAGGGAGAGAAAGAGCGCGCGCGCGTGTGTGCGTGTGCGGAGATTGCGCGCGCGGGAGGGGCGTGTGTCTGCTTATGTGTGTGCGCGCGCCGGAGACGGAGACTGCACGGAAGCGAGAGAGAGACAGACAGAGAGAAACAGACAGAGGGAGAGAGAAACAGAGAGGTGGAAAGAGAGAGAGATAGAAAGAGAGAGAGAGAGAGAGAGAGAGAGAGAGAGAGAGAGAGAGAGAGAGAGAGAGAGAGAGAGAGAGAGAGAGAGAGAGGGAGAGAGTAGCGCGACTAATGAAAAATGAAATGTAGCTGCGAGCAGCAACCACCGGGGTCCAAGCACCGCTCGCGCGCCCTCAGCGCTGCTGCAGCTGTCAGGAGGGAGCCTAATTCAGCCCCCGGGGTCCGCTGCTTTAGGGCGTTTTCACACCCCTTACCAACGTAATGCTATGATGGGGAACCATATTTTTTTGGACACTGCCATGATGGTAATACTACAGTAATACTAGTTTACTATGGAATCAACATGATAATACAACAGATTCTACAATGGTCATACAACCAGCATTAGTATTATAATACAACTATTTTTACTTACATTTAATTTTACCATGAAAAAAATAATACAATGGAAACACATTTCTAAAACAGGGATGCTCCTGGGCAGTGTTGGATCCTATTGATTAATTCAGTCCTAAAATGTGTTTTTACAAATGCCATTCCCCAAAAAGTTGGGACACTTAAAAAATTTAATAAAGTCTGTAATCTGTCATTTGTTAATTCATTGGCTGGCTGCTGGCGTTTCAGAGTTTTTGGGTCACACCTAAAACTAGCAGAAAGGTAAACTTGTACAGTGACGTCTCTAGAAAGCTAGGTGGAGCACAATAAATTCTGTGGGCAGCACTTGTCAGTAAAACTACACATGCATTTACTTTAATCAATTAATTAAAAAAAACAAATGCAGCTCATCAGTGAAATTTTAAAAAGCATAATTCGGTGTTGTGAAAACTTTGGCAACCCTGCCATGAAATGCATCCTCTGTCAAGAGACTTACTTACCGATGGTATTCCGTTGCCTTTAGTTTGGTTATTGTGACCAAAGGAACTTAAATACAATCCATTCCAGACATGAATAAAGGAAATAAACTTTTTACTGAGGTAAGATGACTGTCTGTGTATCTAAATGATAACTATATATTATATTGCCTTGCTAGCAGTGGCTAACAGATGACTGATGTTTTGCTGTGGCAAACTAGGTAGCAACACTGATACTGTAAATTATATTCTTATAAGCTTGCATATGCAAATCTTAAATTTTTTATTGGCAAAGCATAACTGTGCCCCACAGCTCATTACTGAAAGTGTGTTGCAGTATTTTCTACTGCACACTTGCTTAAACGGATGCTGACAGGATGGTCCCATGCACACCATTTAAATGAAGACTGCTGAAAGTACTGACCTTATGCAATACATACAAGGATATTTAAAATATAAAGGGAACGACTGTCATTTTCATAAGTCACATACCCAACAATGTTAGAAAATAATATTTAAATAAAATAATTTTAAACAAAATTATTAATTATGTCACATGCTGCTCTTATTGGGCCGGGCCCTATCTGCTGATAATGTAGAGACATCCCTGAACCAGAAGCATGTGTTGGTGGCCACTGCAGCAACATACTTCATACTTCCATGTGGTTATACCAGCTAGTGATAAATGATGGTTGTTGATGCAGTGCCATCTGAGGGATCAGAAATCACAGTTGTTCAGCTTAGACTTGTGTCCTTTGACTGAAATTCCTCCAGATTCCTTGAGTTGTTTAATGATATGCTGTAGAGGGAAAAAATGCAAATCCTTTCCAGTCTTCCTTTGAGGAACATTGTTTTAAAACATTTCAATAAATACATTTGTTGAGGAATTGGAGATCCTCTGCCCATATTTGCTCCTCAAATACCTTTTCATCGATAATGCTTTTGGACCAAATCATGATTACAATCACCTGTTGACATCACATCATCAATAGCCCTTTGTTCAGCAGACTAAACATTAAATATATTGGGATCAAACTGTCTGCAATCAAATAGTAACCATAAATAACTTCACTGGCTATCTGGTCAGTCTAATTCCAGTCTCTCACCCAAGGTCAGGATATTTTTCGTTGGGTGGTCCAGAAAGGCAGCAGAGCAAATTTGGAGACTTGTGATAATGTGTGAAAGATCTGTGCTCGGTCACCAGCATCCTTTAATCCCCCCCCTCTCTCTCTTTCACAGTTCTACAAGAAAGTAACAGATTCCAGAACCTTCTAATGAGCCCGCAAGAGAGCGAGAGAGAGAGATGCTGGTAGAGGGTAGGTATCTGAAAGCTTGGTGCAGCTTGGTGATGTGTGCAGTAGTGTTTTTGGTGTGGTAGAGAGCAGCCGGGTGAGAGTCTCGCCTTACGGCTGACCGGGGCAGCAGGGTTAAGCTGCAGTAAACAGGCAGTGAGGTAGGTGTGTGTGTGTGTGTGTGTGTGTGTGAGAGAGAGAGAGAGAGAGAGAGAGAGAGAGAGAGAGAGAGAGAGAAAGAAAGAGAGGTGTAGGGTTGCGGCTGCAGCAGGCTTCACTGTTATTTGAGATGACTGTTCACGTCAGAGCTTCACCGTCCCTAAAAGCATGGATGCTCTCCACCTTCTCCTCCGGGGCAGCACAGGCTGCTCCCCCCCCTTCTCTCACCTGCTGAGTCGGCTGCCGTCTCAGAAAGGCCAGGGGAAGTTCACACACTCTGCACAAGTCAGTCACAGAAGGACGAGGGACCCAGAGAGAAAGAAAGAGAGAGGATGACTGACAGTATTCTCGTCAGAAGGAAGGATCCTGTCTCGTCGCAGCTGCAAAGAGATTGAAGCTGATAGAGACGGATCTCTCTCTCTCTCTCTCTCTCTCTCTCTCCCTCCCCCCCCCTCTCTCCTCTGAGGGAGCTGGTGGGTAGTAGCGGGGTTCCTGGCGTTCCGAGGCTCCTCTCATCCTCAGGCTGGGAGTGATTGATAACGTAAGCGCTGCTATTTTGGACTAGCGAGCGTCGAAGCAGACAACAGCAACACTGCAGGCAGAAAGCAGCCTGGTTCCCATACTAATGAAAATCAGCCTCTCCACTGCTCTCCTCTCAGGAGCTTTAATCGGGCCTGAGTTTTTCATTCTGCATCAAAAATAGCCCACAGTTGAATGCAACGTTACCGTCAGTACCAGGTTTAGAATCAAATTCCAAAATAAACTGTCTAAACTCCACTGAAACCGATAGAATTCATTTTGAACCCGACTGTAACCAGCAGTATTCAATCCGAAGCTGATTGTAACCAACAAAATTCAGTCTGAACCCAACTGTAACCTGCATAATTCAGTCTGAACCAAACTGTAACCAATAAAAAATCTGTTTGAACTCGCCTGTAAACAACGGAATTCAGTCTGAACCAAACTGAGAATGAATGGTAACTAGTGGAGTGAATGGTAACCTAGGAGTTAATAGTATCCAGAAAGTGAACAGGAACAGGTGAGTGAACAGTAACCAGGAGTGAACAGCAACAGGTGAGTGAACAGTAAAAAGGGAGTGAACAGTAACAGGTGAGTCAATGGTAAATAGGAATGAACAGTAACAGATGAGTGAATAGTAACCAGGAATGAACCATAATAGGTGAGTGTACAGTAACTAGGGAGTAAATAGTAACAGGTGAGTGAACGGTATCCAGGGAATGAATGGTAACCAGAAGAGAACAGTGTCAGGTGAGTGGATGGTAACTAGGGAGTGAACGGTAACCAGGAGTGAATGGTAACTAGGAGCAAACAGTAAGAGTTGAGTGATCGGTAACCAGGAGTGAATGGTAATCAGGGAGTGAACAGTAAGAGGTGAGTGAATAATATCCAAGGAGTGAACAGTAACAGGTGATTGAACAGTAACCAGTGAGTAAAAAGTAGCAAGTAAGAGAACAATAACTAGGAGTGAACAGTAACAGGTGAGTGAATGGTAACAAGGAATGAACAGTAACAGGTGAGTGAACAGCAACTAGAAGTGAACAGTAACAGGTGAGTCAATGGTAAATAGGAATGAACAGTAACAGATGAGTGAATGGTAACCAGGAATAAACCATAATAGGTGAGTGAACAGTAACTAGGGAGTAAATAGTAACAGGTGAGTGAACGGTATCCAGGGAATGAATGGTAACCAGAAGAGAACAGTGTCAGGTGAGTGGATGGTAACTAGGGAGTGAACGGTAACCAGGAGTGAATGGTAACTAAGAGCGAACAGTAAGAGTTGAGTGATCGGTAACCAGGAGTGAATGGTAATCAGGGAGTGAACAGTAAGAGGTGAGTGAACAGTAAGAGGTGAGTGAATAATATCCAAGGAGTGAACAGTAACAGGTTATTGAACAGTAACCAGTGAGTAAAAAGTAACAAGTAAGAGAACAATAACTAGGAGTGAACAGTAACAGGTGAGTGAATGGTAACAAGGAATGAACAGTAACAGGTGAGTGAACAGCAACTGGGAGTGAAAAGTAACAGATGAGTGAACAGTAACCAGGGAGTGAACAGTAACAGATGAGTTAACAGTAACCAGGGAGCAAAAACTAACAGGTAAGAGAACAATAACTAGTGAGTGAACAGTAACAGATGTGTGAATGGTAACCATGAATGAATAGTAACAGGTGAGTGAATGGTAACCAGGAATGAACAGTAACAGATGAGTGACTGGTAACTAGGGAGTGAACAGTAACAGGTGAATGAATAGTAGGTGAGTGAACAGTAACCAGAGAGCAAAAAGTAACAGTTAAGTGAACAATAACTAGTGGGTGAACAGTAACAGGTGAGTGAACAGTAATTAGGAGTGAACAGTAACAAGTGAGTGAACAGTAACAGGTGAGTGAACAGTAACTAGGGAGTGAACAGTAACAGGTGAGTTAACAGTAACCAGGAATAAAAAGTAACAGATGAGTGAACGGTAAATGGGAATGAACAGTAACAGGTGAGAGAATGGTAACTAGGGAGTGAACAGTAACCAGGAAATGAATGGTAACCAGAAGTAAACAGTAAGAGGTGAGTGGATGGTAACTAGGGAGTGAACAATAACCAGGAGTGAATGGTAACCAGGAGCAAACAGTAAGACTTGAGTGAACGGTAACCAGGCTGTGAACGGTAACCAGGGAGTGTACAGTATCAGGTGAGTGAATGGCAACCAGGTGTGAACAGTAACCAGGAGTGAATGGTTACCAGGGTGTGAACAGTAACAGGTGAGTGAACAGAAACAGGTGAGTGAATGGTAACCACAAATTAACAGTAATAGGTGAATGAACCAGGAGTGAACGGAAAACAGGAATGAATGGTAACTAGGGAGTGAACAGTAGTAACAGGTGAGCAAAAAGTAACCAGGGAGTGAACAGTAACCAGGAGTGAACAGTAACCAAGGAGTGAACAGTAACAGGTGAGTGAATGGTAATTAGAGAGTGAACAGTAATGGGTAAGCAAACAGTAACCAGGAATAAACAGTAACAGATGAGTGAATGGTAAATGGGAATGAACAGTAACAGGTGAATGAACCAGGAGTGAATGGTAAGTAGGGAGTGAACAGTAGTAACAGGTGAGCAAAAAGTAACCAGGGAGTGAACAGTAACCAGGAGTGAACAGTAACCAAGGAGTGAACAGTAACAGGTGAGTGAATGGTAATTAGGGAGTGAACAGTAACGGGTAAGCAAACAGTAACCAGGAATAAACAGTAACAGATGAGTGAACGGTAAATGGGAATGAACAGTAACAGGTGAGTGAATGGTAACTAGTGAGTGAACAGTAACCAGGGAATGAATGGTAACCAGAAGTAAACATTAAGAGGTGAGTGGATGGTAACTAGGGAGTGAACAATAACCAGGAGTGAATAGTAACCAGGAGCGAACAGTACGACTTGAGTGAACGGTAACCAGGCTATGAACGGTAACGAGGGAGTGTACAGTATCACGTGAGTGAATGGCAACCAGGAGTGAACAGTAACCAGGAGTGAATGGTTACCAGGGAGTGAACAGTAACAGGTGAATGAACCAGGAGTGAACAGTAACAGGTGAGTGAATGGTAATTAGGGAGTGAACAGTAACGGGTAAGCAAACAGTAACCAGGGAGTGAACGGTAACAGGTGAGTGAATGGTAACCAGGAGTGAACAGTAACAGGTGAGTGAACAGTAACCAGGAATAAGCAGTAACAGGTAAGTGAATGGTAACTAGAGAGTGAACAGTAACAGGTGAGTGAATGGTAACTAGGGAGTGAATAGTAACAGGTGAGTTAACAGTAACCAGGGAGTGAACAGTAACAGGTCAGTGAACAGTATGAAAGTCATGTACAGTCGGCCTTCTATTGCCACGTGTAGTCGTGTAACTTTTATTTACATGATCTTTCTTTAACCTTTAATGCAAATTAAGAATGCTGAGTCAGTATGCCACACACACACACATGTGTTCATCCCTGAACACACACACAGTCTAATCTCGGTGACCTGTTCCGTTTGGCCTACATATCACACAGCTAAAAAAAAGTCTGAGCCTCTTTCACTTGCACACTCATTCCTCCCTCCCTCTCTCCCTCTCTCCCTCTCTCTCTCTCTCTCTCTCGTCTCTATCTCTCTCGCCCCCTTCCCTTTCTTGCTATTAAATGCCACCGGCTCTAATCAGAAGCCCCCCCTCACTATAGAGTACCCCTGCTTTGACTGACACAGCATTCGGAAGCACACTGGGGCTCTGAGAGTATGTGTGTGTGTTTCTCCAGGCAGCGTTCCACCCTCCTCCCACACACACTTCCCTCTCTTTCCATCCGGTGCTAATCTCACTCTCGCTCCTCTCACTCACGATCTCTCGCTCCTGAAAGAGAAAATCCATTTAGTTGGAGAGAATCTCTCTCGCCCTCTTTCTCTCTCTCTCCCTCTCTCTCCCTCCATGTGTGCTGCATTTCATTTGAGTAGAACATTTGTTAAAAGGGGAACAGGAAGACGTACAGACCCTCTTTAGGGAGCTGAGTGTGATGGTGAAGGTGAAAACACACTTTAACTTTCTTTGTTTGGAGACTGATCAAATCTACAGATACTGCACATCTTTTATGGTTCAAGGGTGAGGTTACACAGTTTTGGTGTTTCCCACTGAAAGAGGGAGTTTATAGATTTATTACTCTTATTACATTGTGGGACCTATATAGTGGGAAAATGGTGAAGACATTAGAATAGTAGATATTAGTCCATGAACAACCTTAATAAACACTATCAATCAATAGTAAAGGAGATTATGTGTTTTAAAAATGAGACCAAAATGAATAATTTCTGAACTTTTTCCACCTTTACTGTCACCTATAATCTGTGCAATTCAACTGAAAAACAAATAGAAACCCTTTTTGTGGAAAAACTAACAATTTGGTTGTCTATGTGTGAACACCCTCTTATAGTTGGAGATGTGGTTGTGTTCAGAATGAACTAATCACATTTAAACTCATGTTAAATAGTTAATACACACTTACCATCAAATACTGGACTCTGATTAAGCCTAAATAAAGTTAAGCTGTTCTAGTAGGATTTTTTAGATATAATCATAGATACATAGATCTAGGCATAAGACATAGATATATCATGGAACACAGGGAAGACAGTCATCAACAAGTGTATAAAATATAGCACAACAGTGACATTACCAAGTACTGGACTTCCTTCCAAAATGGATGAAAATGCAAAACAAAAACTGGCCCAGGAGGCCAAAAGGTCTACAGCAACATTAAAGATGTTTCTAGCAAGTACTGATTGTGTAGTACATGTGACAACAGTCTCATATATTCTTCATATGTCTGAGCTGTGGGGTGGCAAGACGGAAGCATTTTCATACAACGAAAAACATCCAAACCTGGACATATTCTGCCAAAATGATCTGAGGAAAATGTCTTATGGTCTGATGAGGCCAAGTTTAAATTTTTGACCATAATTTTTGACCATAATAAAAGGTATGTTTGGCCCAAAAACAACATTGCTCATGACCAAAAGAACTTCACAACCACAAGTGAAGCATGGTGGAGGCAGCATTATGCTTTCAAGCTTTTTTTCTTCAGATAGAAATGGGGCTTTAGCCCAAAATCATCAGGCCTCTGCTAAAAGGCTAATGATGAAGAGGAATCTCACTTTTCAGCATAACAATGTCACAAAGCATGCCTCCACATCAACAAAAGAATGGCTTTGGAATGGTCCTACCACAGCCCAAACCTCAATCTAATTGAAAATCAGTGGGCTGACCTGAAGAGGGATGTACACAGGAGATACCTACACAGATTTGGAGTTTCTATTTCAGTTGATTTGTAGAGATAACAGGTGACATTGTAGGTGGAACATGTTCTGAATTGATTGATTTTGGGGTTTATAGGCACATATTACTGCCTCTGTAAACAGAACATAAATAAACTAATTGGAGAACATACCATATTTTCAACTGGTACACTGTTTCTTCTACAATAATCAGGTTTTTCACATTCACAGAACTTTAATGAGGTATAAACACATACAATTGTGAATAAACTTTGTACGGTAAATAATTCTTGCCGTGTGTCCGGCACCAGACATGAGAAAGAGAGAGAGAGAGCGTAAGACATTGCTGCTGCTGTGTGTGTGTGTGTGTGTACTCCTGTGAGCTTCTCGGCCCCTGAGGCGTTTTGTTCCCCCTCCCTGATGCGGCCCCCCAGTTTCACTAATCCTCTGAGACACACACACACACACACACACACACACAGAGTGCTCCCGAGGCCGCACTGTTTCTTATCTCCACTCTCAACCAAGCTCCGCTGTGCGCACACACAAACACACACACACAGCGCAAGGAGCCTTTCCCTCTACACAGACAAGGCAACATACACATTTTGTGAGGCATTACATAGACTTCCATTCAATTCCTGGAGACTTACCCAAACAACCACTAGCTTAGGCTAGTAGCTTACTAGACAAAACCTAATCCTAACCCTAACTTTAACCCAAACCATAACTACTAATAGCCTAACACTAACCTTACCCTAACCATAACTTTACCATAACCAATCTATAACCCTAAACTTACCATTACTCTACCTTTACCAAAACAAAACTATAACTCTAAACTTATCCTAGCCCTACCACTACATAACCAAACTATAACCACAAACTTAAGTTAACCATAATTGTACAAACTACAAAACTAAACTTACCCTAACCCTACCTTTACCATAATCAAACTATAACCCTAAACTTACTCTAACCCTACCTTTACCATAACAAAACTATAACCCTAAACTTACCCAAACCCTACCTTTTTCATAACCAAACTGTAACCCTAAACTTACCCTAACCCTACCTTTACCATAACCAAACTGTAACCCTAAACTTACTCTAACCCTACCTTTACCATAACCAAAATATAACCCTAAACTTACCATTACCCTAACTTTAACATAACCAAACTATAATCCTAAACTTACCATTACCCAGAGGGAGCTCATCATGAGAAACACATTTGTGGGTGATTTGGGATTAGTCCTGCATTAGCTCTAAGTTCTCTTGGGCAGAACCTTCTCTGCTGGACAGAGCATGAAGAATGACCTTCAGCAGGACCTTAATTTTGATCACTTGGGGTTAAATCTCAGCGATGTCTTGCTTTATTCAGAGGAAAAGACTAATGGATGTATGGAGAGGTTCAAGTAGAGAATCTTTGAGTTTGCTCCACTCTCCACTGTGCACAAAGATCTTAAGACAATCTGAGTTTAAGATGGGTGATACTGATACCAGCACACACACACACACACACACCTACACACACACACAGCACAGCCCTCAATTAGACTTTTGGCACTCATCATGCTATCCCATAATCCTCTTTGATGTCAGAAGTAGAGGTCAGTATAGGGTCATTGCCAGGGCTAACACACACACACAAACAGACACACACACACAGGAAATTTATGACATATGCACTTGACCAATTACAGCTTTTTTTCCTCACAAACATACTTTTACTCTCTCTCTCTCTGTTTTTGTCTGTCACTCTTTCCCTCTCTCTCGCTCTATGCCCCTGTCTGTCTCTCCCTCTCTTTCTCCCTCTCTTACTCTGTCTCGCTCTCCCTCTCTGTCTCTGTCTCTCTCTCCTTCTGTTTCTCTCTCCATCTCTTTTTCTCTCTGTCCCCCACTCTGTCTGTGTTTCACTCTCTCTCTCTCTCTCTCCCTCTGTTTCTCTCCCTCTTTTTCTCTCTGTCCACCCGTCTCTCTCTCTCTCTTTCTCTCTCTCTGTCTCTGTCTCTGAACATCTGTGTGCAATTGAAGTAGTGCATAAATTATTCTTCAGTTGTGCCACGTCTTTCTCTCCCCTCTATCCACTCGTCCGTTCTGTGTGTGTGTAGGCCCAATGTGTTTCATAGCGCTACTTTTGAGAAACAACACACACACACACACACACACACACATGCAGACTGGTGCAGTGTTACAGAGAGAGTGGTCAGTCCTGTTGTGGAGCCGCTGTTCAAACAAAAGGACATCCTGTTTCCTGGAACACACACACACACACTGTATGTGGTGTTTAGACACTTTCACTCACTGTCCCGGACTGTGTGACACATCCAGCTGCAGTGGACGCTGATGGAGCCACTCTTGATATTAGCACTCATTAGTCATTAATGTCTAATATTCTGAAATGTGAAGTGTTATTTGTAGGAGTTTAGCAAGAAAAGCTGCTTTGTCTCTCTCTGTCTGTCGGTCAGTGAGCAAACACTGTATCCTGACCCTCTGATGATCACAAAGAGTTTGGTGTGTTTAATGGTCTGGTTTGGTCTGATTGGTGGTTGGGCTGCAGGGCTGCTCAGTGAGTGTGGAGTGTGGGATGTTCAGGTTCAGTGTGTTGCTCAGTATCAGAGTTCAGACCGAGACTCCAGACTTGTTCTGTTAATGTTGGTGATTAAAGAGAATGAGACTAATTCAGCCCTGCAGGCATCTGTTTTTCTTAGATGTTTAAAATCATTCTACAGAATTCTGTCCCATGTACTGTAGAAATGAATACTGAATAGAATACTGACTGAATAGATCCTAGAGAGGCAGACAGAGAGAGACAGAGTGAGACAGATAGTCAGTCAGACAGACAGACAGAGAGAGAGAGAAAGAGAAAGAGAGAGAGAGAGAGGGACAGAGTGAGACAGACAGACAAACAGAGAGATTGAGACAGACAGACAGAGAGAGAGACAAAGTGAGACACAGAGAGAGAGAGAGAGAGGGAGGCAGACAGAGAGAGAGAGAGACATAGAGAGAGGCAGACAGAGAGAGACAGAGTGAGACAGACAGTCAGACAGAGAGAGAGAGAGAGAGAGACAGACATAGAGAGAGAGACAGACATAAAGAGAGACAGAAAGATGCAGATGGTGAAAGAGACAGACAGACAAAGAGAGACACATATGGACAGAAAGAGAGAGAAAGACAAACACTGGAGAGGTCAGACTTTGAAAAATAGTGACTATTTCATTCCACATCATTTCTGACCGTGGGGCGGCATGGTGGCTTAGTGGTTAGCACGTTTGCCTCTCAGCACTGAGGTCTTGGGTTCGAGTCCACATCTGAGCGAAGTTTCCATGTTTTCCCTGTGTCTGCGTGGGTTTCCTCCAGGGTCTCCGGTTTCCTTCCACAGTCCAAAAACATAAAGGTCAGGTGTATTGGGTACTTTAAATGGTCTGTCCCTGTGTATTTATGTGTGTGTGCACTCAGTGATGGATTGGCACCCTGTCCTGGCCTTAGTTGAATAGTGTAATTGTAAGTGTAACAGTGAGGGGGTAGGGGACTAACCGTGACCCTGATGAGGATTAAGCGGGTGTGATAATGGATGGATTTCTGACCATTTTTATTTGTCCAGGCTGCAGGTTTGCAAAAGTCAAAGATTATGTATGTTTTGATCTGAGGACATAAACAATTCTCCAACAATACTTCCATCCTTAGGAGAAATCCACATGACTAAAATGAGACAAGATACTTCTGTCCCAGTAACACATTATAGCACTCATTCACAACATCACCGCTGACAAGATGATCAGACCTGGCTGAGAAACTATTGAGTTCCTACTGAGATTTTCTGTCTCAGACAGGACAACCATGAGACTTGATTGAGATATGAAAACCTCAAGAGTGCACACAGTCTCATCCCTGTCAGTCCTCTGAGGTCTGACAGGGATGTTTTGTTTCAGTCTAGCTTTAGCATGTGACCGAGATGCTTTGCGTATGCATGAACAGTAAAGAGTTAAAGAGAGAAAGACATAGTGAGACAGAGAGAGAGAGAGAGAGAGAGAGGGGGATATAAAGAAAGACAGAGATAAAACAGAATCTGGTAAATCAGGAAAAATACAAGAGAAATAGTATAGTTAGTTACGGGAGCGGTGAGTGTGTACAGCTCTGCAGAATGTGTGTTTCAGGTGTGTGTCTGTGTGTGTGTGTGTGTGTGTGTGTGTGTGTGTGTGTGTGCATGAGTAATGTGCCAGCGAGCATCTGAGTCCGCGTTTACTGCCTCCCCGAGCAGCCCAAGACTAACAGCACAGCCCAGCTGATGAATATTTAACGGCTGTGTGTGTGTGTGTGTGAGAGAGAGAGTGTGTGTGTGTGTGTGTGTGTGTGTGTGTGCACGCACTCAGAGTGGCTAGGATCATTTATTAATGCCGGCTGAGGGAGAGATGAATAGATCGGCTGTGTACACAGAGCCAGGGCAGCTCGTCTCACTGTGGTGTGTGTGTGCATGCGTGTGCGTGTGTGTATGTGTGTGTCGTCTCACACAGGCATTCATGCGTCACTGTGTGCCTTTGTCTGTTTGTTTGCACATGTGTTGGACTCTCTGCATGTGTGTGTGTGTGTGTGTGTGTGTGTGTGTGTGTGAAAAGCAGTGCTGCCATATATAGACATGCATGCATTATTAATCACTTCATCCAGCATTGATGAAAAGCGGACCGTCACCCGAGCAACTGGGCCCACCACACACATACACACACACACACCTTAAAAGATTTCTAATCGCTGTTTTTTTTTTGTAGATCTGTAATCCCATCCGCAGTTACACAGACCTTCCAGAAGCCATCGCCGTCTATGGTAGAAACCCCACGACTAGGAACCTGAATTTTTACATAAACATTGTCCACAAACATTCTCAGGGTAACATTCCTGGAACATGCTAATAATGGCCTTGATTTCAGTTTCCACAAATTAAAGTTTAAATGGGGTGACCTTGCCACTTTGAGATTCTGGACACTCCCATAACCAAAACTGAACATTAGTTCTGCAATAAATACTCAAGAGAATCATTCCATTTGAGGAACATTACATTAGTAAATACAATACAGGGTAATTGAACAATGAATCATAATATACTTTACAGTTTTATACAAAGAGATAGAATCCAGATCCTAGCCCCCCTGAGCAAGCCCGAGGCGACAGTGCTGAGGAAAAACTCTAGAAGTAAGAGGAAGAAACCTTGAAAGGAACCGAGGCTCAGTAAGGGGAGCCCATTCTCCACTGGTTGACAACATATTAGAAAGATATTTTCAATAGTTAGAGATTGAATTAAGAATTAATCTTTTGCGTAGGCCTTGTCCTCGGCCCAGGTCTTGCAGCATTCAGACCCTATCAGATCCTGCCAGATGACAGCAGGGGTGGAGCCTAAACTTGGACAAAAAGAATGGGAATAACCTTGTGGTGGCGGGGAGAAAGGAGGGTGACTTTGATGCACCAGCAACTGGAAATCAACAGAGCAGATGCAAAATGCTTTCTTTTAAAGTCAGGTAGTAGCTTGTGATAGGCCACGAAACTGGATGAATGAGTGATGTATGTTCCTGGCTTTATTGCTGAAGCTTCCATGGGAGCATTTTTCAATAACAAAATCATCCTCATTGTTAGCCGGGATTTGGTCTTGTGAATGGAAGGTCATCAATTCGATCCCGTGGAAGAACACTACTGAAGTGCCTTTGAGCATGGCACATAACCCCCAACAACTCCCCAGCGGTTGTATAGGGCCACCATTTTGGTCACATGCTGACTGCCTCATAGTGTGTTCATGGTTATGTGTTTGTTTCACTGCCCAGATGGGTTGAATGTGGAGGTCAGATTCTTCTTTGCAAGCAGATTGGTCAATGATCTTTCACTTGACTAAATCTCAGGTTTACTCACTATAGATTGTTGCACTTTAGCATAGCTGATCTTGTGCTTAGTACAAAACTTAAATCTATAAGCAGGACTTTTCAAGCAAGCACAAAACTTATGCCTGAAGTCAACTTTTGCAACAAGAGGAGAAAGAGGGTACTCTTAATAATCAAATTAAGAATGCTTCTACTCCCTACTTAGCCTAATGCTCTCATTTTGAAGGGCATTCAAAAGAAGTTGGAAAAGTTGCTTCTAGAGCCTCAGATCCTTGGTTTGGAAACATAACAGTGGATACCTGGTTGAAGGGGAGGTTGTTAATATCTGCGGTCTTGGCAAATGTCATTCACAAACAAGGGACATCAGTGAATGTTGAAGATGTTGTCTGCCTCAATGAATGTCCAGGAGGATGGGAGGTTGGGTTGACCTAGACAAACATCAGTCCTTTAATGATGGAGGATATCAGTTGATGGCTTCTTCGACAAAAGTCAGCGAAGGGGTGTGGGGATGTTGGGAAATTGGTGAATGTTCCAGGAGGAGATTGGGACCTCAGCAAATGTTGGTCCAGGTTGGTTGTGTGGTGAATGTCTGCATCTGTTGGGATGATTGTTCCAAATGTTGGTCCTGGATGTTTGCTTCTGGAATATCACACACTTTTTCTCAGCAGTTATATGGCTGCCCAAAGGTACATTGGACAACCAGGAATCTTACTGAACTTCCTGACTGGCAGTCCACCACTGGGTTATCTTTCAAAAGTTCATATGTCACAATCCATTAAAAAAACAAGCTGCCCTACATCCATGATTGTGTTGAAGAGCATGATACTTTACATAAATTTACCACATTCCTTCAATTTCACAAACAAGGAATATAATAGGTGAGGGAAAGTAATAAAAAATGGAATCAAAGGTAGATCTCAGTATCAGAGACTTACCCACATGTAAACATTAAACTGGCCGCAATTTGTAGGATTTTATCAGTTATTTGTAATTCCTTGTGGGTTTGGTTGCATCTGTTCAACAAGAAAATTTCAAACAGATGCCCTATTCTACGTAGTATTTCACAGCTTAAGATTATTCAAATAATTTTGTTGAATCAAAGCTTGAAAGCCCACCATACAACATGCTAAAACAGCTGCCTGTGATTGGTTCTTTTGCATGCCAGTCAAATGGCCAAATGTCAGAATCCCATAACATTAGCAAGTGCACAATAAGTAAGGCTTCTACACCCAGAACCAACCCAACACTGCTACAACTCTAAGAATGGACACTCCTCAGGTTATCAACAAAGTATTAGATGTTCTAATAGTGGTACTCCTCCTTTCATCTCTTTTGGCATGTCTTTTATCAATCTCAAGATTTTCCAAGAGCACTTTCAGCCCAATAGACCTCAGATTTAATAAATAATTAAGTAATTGTGCTACTTTCCAAACCCTTCTTTTTAGGAGCCACTGGCTTGCAGTATTCAGTTCAAGTCCTCCTTCTCAATGAATTCTATTTTCAAAATATAGAGAACACAAGATCTCTAAGACAGGAGCTAACCTAAGCTAGGTAAGAATAAGTTAAAATTAAAAGTTTTAAAAAAATCTACAGAAGCTGAGTGGCGCAGTACTGTAAATCTATATATCAACAGAAGCAGGTCAAAACTGAAGATTTCAAGATACAACTCAAGGCTCTAGGTCTAAATCTCCAAGGCTTTAGATCTGTATGAGCAGAATCATCCAATTCTATAAAGCCTTGGGTCACCAGAAGCCTGAAAAGAACTGAACTGCTGTTTGGACTACAGGATAAGAACTTCTCATTCTCAGGACTGTAAATATTCAGAATTTGAGTCAGGAACAAAATATACCAGGCTTATAAATCTCAAAGACAGAACCAAACTCTTCAATGCTGTAGATCTCCAGAAACAGGGACAGAACCAAACTGTGTAAAACTGTCAATCTCCACAAACCTAAACTTTGAAAAACTTTACATCTCCATGAGTTCAAAGCCTACATCTGATCTGACAACAGATCTCCAAAAAAGTGGGCCAAATTCAAACTCTTCAAGGCCATAGATCTCAATAAAAATCACCACTTTTCAATTTCCATAAACAGGGCCAGAACCATGGTGAAAGACTGCAAATCTCCAAAAAGTGGGTCAAATTCACACTCAATCTCAACCTATGTAAGACTGTAGATTTCCAAAAAGCAGTGCCGTAATAATACAAGTCTGTACATTTTTTGATATTGTGTTTATGCTGTGGCCTGGTTACTGGGAGTGGGTACTACAGCCTTTTCAGTAAATGATACGAAGTAACTTGGTAAGAACGCTGTTTAAATAATGGCAGCCTAGAAGAACGTGAAAACTGATAGAACAGAAGTCTGGCGCTACTGTGATGACAAGGCCCGAGGTGCTGATATTATCTTCCTTTTTAAAGAGCGCACTCACAAACAGCTTTCCTGCTCCCTGGCACAAAATTAACACGGACAACTACAACCACTGTGCTGCAGTCGGGGACTTTCCCTTCTTTTGACCTCAAAGAAAGGTGTGTGTGCATGTATGCGTGCGTGTGTGCGTGTGTGTGTGTGTGCAGGGGTGGGGCTGATGGAGTCATAGCAAGACTAACAGAAGCTGATGAGTAAAACAGAGAGTGTGGACGAGTGAAAACAAGAAAAGAGTTAACTGATGGCAAGATAGCGAGATGAGGTAGGGGGGTCCAGATGTGAGTGCAAGAATGTGCGGTTAGCTTTTACTTTCCGCACTAAGTAATAACTGCCACTTTCAGCGTCGCCTCATTTTTCAAAATCTCATCATTTTCTTCGAGTAGGGACCTGGGCTGCGTTCCTTTGTGTCGCTTGTGTGCTGGTGTGATAATTGTGCCTTTATAATTTTCCCATGTGTGTGTCGCTAAGGACGTGAGATGCATGCAGGGCTCCCTTACTCTGGTTTCTAGTGGAGAAAGGAAGAGAAAATTAATTCTTTGTTCAGGATGCGGGAGGCGCTTATACTTCAACCTGAAGCGAAGGACCTTTTGCTTCAATGAAATGGCTGATATAGAAGGTCAAGAGAGGGGTCAAGGAGCATGACCTGTACTTACACCCCCCACCACACATACACACACACACACAGCTAAAACAGCTAACAATGCACAAATAAACAGACTCCCCTACTGCCTCAAAGAGGCTAATTTTGTTCTTAGCTTACCCAAAGTGGAACATGCTGTATAGATGCTCAAATCGCATTGAAATATTGATCAAATTCATGGTTACCATCCCTAGTCCTAACCATATCCCTAGTCTTAACCTCAGCTTAAAACCTAACCCTAAAGAAATGGGTCCCTCAAAAATCCCATTTTACACCATTAACCATTAGTACTCTCTAGCAGTTTTTGCCGTTTTAAAATACTTTTCCTTACAGACCACATTAAACAATGTTTACCGTGTCAGTGTTTGATGTCTGTACATCACTTATACGCCCCTGGAGCCAAAACACACAAAACAGCTTCAAATCAGATTTGTTGTGAAAACATACACATACACAATGAAGCATTTTAAAGATTGAAACTGGTAAGACTGTTTGCAAATGTACAGGGTGTCCCATTTGCTTCTTTATCAAAACAATCATGCAAAAGTTTAATACTAATGAAGATCTGGTGATGAAATTTGAACTAAATATACCTCAGTTGGATGTTACAACATGTGCTGAAAATGTCCCATCAGGCAGTTCTTTTCTCTTGATTAGGTAGTAATGGGGTCTGAATAGAGCAGCTTTGTCTTCTGAATGGAGATTGGGATGTTCACACCATGAACACTTCCTCCTGTACTGTGCACCGATACATTACACAACACTTCCTGCTGTACTGTGCACCGACACATTATACACCACTTCCTCCTGTACTGTGCACCGATACATTATACAACACTTCCTCCTGATCTGTGCACCGATACATTATACAACACTTCCTCCTGTACTGTGCACTGACACATTATACAACACTTCCTCCTGTCCTGTGCACTGACACATTATACAACACTTCCTGCTGTACTGTGCACCGACACATTATACAACACTTCCTCCTGTACTGTGCACCGACACGTTATACAACACTTCCTCCTGTACTGTGCACTGACACATTATACAACACTTCCTCCTGTACTGTGCACTAATACATTATACAACACTTTCTCCTGTACTGTGCACCGATACATTATACAACACTTTCTCCTGTACTGTGCACCGATACATTATACAACCCTTCCTCCTGTACTGTGCACCGATACATTATACAATCCTTCCTCCTGTACTGTGCACTAATACATTATACAACACTTTCTCCTGTCCTGTGCACCAATACATTATACAACACTTCCTCCTGTACTGTGCACCAACACATTACACAACACTTCCTCCTTTAATGTGCACTGACACATTATACAACCCTTCGTCCTGTACTGTGCACTAATACATTATACAACACTTCCTCCTGTCCTGTGCACTGACACATTATACAACCCTTCCTCCTGTACTGTGCACTAATACATTATACAACACTTTCTCCTGTACTGTGCAGTGATACATTATACAACACTTCCTCCTGTACTGTGCACCGATACATTATACAACACTTCCTCCTGTACTGTGCACCTACATTATACAACACTTCCTCCTGTCCTGTGCGCTGACATATTATACAACACTTCCTCCTGTAATGTGCACTGACACATTATACAACCCTTCCTCCTGTACTGTGCACTAATACATTATACAACACTTCCTCCTGTACTTTGCACCAATACATTATACAACACTTCCTCCTGTACTGTGCACCGATACATTACACAATACTTCCATCTGTACTGTGCTCAGACACATTACACAACACTTCCTCCTGTACTGTGCACAGATACATTATACAACACTTCCTCCTGTACTGTGCACCGATACATTATACAACACTTCCTCCTGTACTGTGCACCAATACATTATACAACACTTCCTCCTGTACTTTGCACCGATACATTATACAACCCTTCCTCCTGTACTGTGCACTAATACATTATACAACACTTTCTCCTGTACTGTGCAGTGATACATTATACAACACTTCCTCCTGTACTGTGCACCGATAAATTATACAACACTTCCTCCTGTACTGTGCACCTACATTATACAACACTTCCTCCTGTCCTGTGCGCTGACATATTATACAACACTTCCTCCTGTCCTCTGCACTGACACATTATACAACACTTCCTCCTGTAATGTGCACTAATACATTATACAACACTTCCTCCTGTCCTGTGCACTGACACATTATACAACACTTCCTCCTGTCCTGTGCACTGACACATTATACAACACTTCCTCCTGTAATGTGCACTGATACATTATACAACCCTTCCTCCTGTCCTGTGCACTAATACATTATACAACACTTCCTCCTGTCCTGTGCACTGACACATTATACAACCCTTCCTCCTGTACTGTGCACTAATACATTATACAACACTTTCTCCTGTACTGTGCACTGATACATTATACAACACTTCCTCCTGTACTGTGCACCGATACATTATACAACACTTCCTCCTGTACTGTGCACCTACATTATACAACCACGTGTCATGTCCTCCTTCACAACATATTACATAGCCACGTGTCATGTCCTCCTTCACAACATATTACAT